>JAMPIO010000267.1:0-119439 GCA_024699865.1 Aphelenchoides fujianensis
CTGATGAGAAAGTTCGGATGCCAGGGCGGAGTTCGAACTGCCGCAGCTCGTCGAGTTGAAAATGGGGCAGATGCCCCGCCTGTCTTCCTTTCGATCGTGCGCCTTCTGCTCAGCCGCCCACCTCCAAGCACGTCCATCAATCCCTCATTTGCTCAACACTCTTTCAGGTGCTCGACCTCGCGGGCAGCAGGGAGCTCTCGACGATCCACCCGAACGCCTTCGGATTCGTCGGGGTGCTCCGCGTGCTGAACGTCGAAAACTGCGCGTTGAGATCGCTGGACACCCGCACCTTCCTCGGACCCGAGTTGGAGGAGGTGCACTTAAACGGGAACCCCTGGAATTGCGACGATTCGATGCGGTGGCTGTTCCTCGACGCCGCGTTCACTCGTCGCTGGACGCCCGGCACGAACTTCACGTGGGGCACGCGGCAAGGCGCGTTGGCGACCGCTCGTTTCGGTTGTGCCTCTCCGCCATCTCGGCGGGGATTACAGCCGAGCTTTGCCTACGACACGCCGATGGCTTCGCGCACGCGCACAGCCGACTGGTGGAATCGTCGGGCGACTACGCGGTCGCCGTACACGAACGAGTTGGGCGGAGAGGTGGACGAGTGGTGGGCGCGCGACGTGATGCCCGCCCTCCGCTCGGCGCCCCACCAACCGGCCGTCGTCCTGCTCGCCGGCTGGTGTTGCTGCCAGGCGGTCGCCTGTTGCTTCCGGCGGTGCTGCAGCTCGAAGCCCCGCAGCTCGTGGGGCGTCCGGAACGAGGCGACCGACTACCGGCGGCTGATCGATGGCGACGAGGCAACGACCGGAGTGGACACGATCAGCAACATTTGACTGCGATGAGATCGCTCGGTGTAATAAACAAAACAAGTGATTTGTGTAGAAGGCGGACGGGAAATTTTTCTAAAGCAAGCAGGAACTCGGTAGAAGAATCGTCGCTCTTGTCGAGCTTATTCTCTCCTTTTGACGCCTTCTACTTCGGCGTGTCCACGCCAGTTTGCATGAGCTGTGGGACTCACTGTTCGCCGAGCGGCCGGCTCATTCCTTTCGAATGCCCGGCAGACTCGACGCCCCGCTTCAGCCGCCGCCGCTGCCCGAGCGGCCCGACCGCCGCCGCCTTCCGGAGGCCGTGGCGGCGCCTCCGCCCGTCGCGATCGTCCGCCGGCCGCAGGAGATGCGCGCGATCCTCGAGGCCGTCGACCGCCGCCACTCGCCGCCGATGGATCGCGAGGAGCTGCGCGCGTTGATCGCCGGCGGGAAGGTGAGTGGGCGGAAGCCGTTGGATTGATTCAAAGAGCGCAGTACGACCGCCTTTCGTTCTGCTCGCCGGCCACCCACTCGGCGCGCGCGAATCGACTCCGCCGCCTCCAGCTGCTCGTGCAGACGGGCGAGAAGACGGCCGAATTCGAGGAACTCCGCCGCTCCGTCCGGCTGCCCGACATCGCCGCCCTCGCGGTTCGTTCCTCTCCGCCTTCCTCCACCCACTTCTTCCCGCCTGCAGGCCCTCATCCGCGAGTCCTTCCGCCCGCCGACCGCCGCCGATCGGGAGCTCCAAGGCCGCGTGACCGCCCGCCTGCGGCCGCCCGGCCCGCCGCCCACCACTCGCGTCTCGTCCGGCCGCTTCGAGTGGGAGGCCTTCGACTCTACCGTCTTCGGGGACTTCGATTGAGAGAAGAGGGCGGGAATAAGCACGAGCATTCTCGTTGTGTTCTGAATCGTTTCGAGTGCTGCGATGAGTCGACCAATCAGCCGTCTATCACGACCTTTCGAGGCTGGACGCGAGTTCCTCGAAAATGCCTCCTTCCAGTCTCCCATTTGATTTCTGCAAGCGGTCGAGCCGGTCGTTTCGCTCGTTTCTTTCGGCCGATCGCCGCAATGCTGCCGCTGCCCGCCTTGGACGTGATGCATCTGCTGGCGCTCGCGAGCGCCCTGCTCTCGTCGAAGCGGCTGGACGTGCGGCGCATGGACTTCGAGCTGAGCGCCGAAATCCAACTGTTCGAGTGGAATGCGGAGGATGACGAGCGGATGCCCGTCAATCGAACGATCCTCCGGCTGGCCGCCAACGGGACGCACTGGAACGAGACGGCCGGGTACTCCCTTCCTCCTTCTTCCTTCTCATTCCTCTCGTTTGTTGCAGACACGCGTGGGATCTTGGGCAGGACAGCGAGTGCCGGAAGGCCGCTCGGGATCCGGCCGCCACTCGGCTGTTCGCCACGCGGCAGTCGGGCGTGTGGGCGGTCCAGCTGGAGCTCCACGCGCACGAGACCGTCTGCCGCTTCTTGTTGCCGTGGGCGGACGAGAGCGAGCGGGTGGACGGCGAAGTGGTCGACACGACGCAACCGCTTTCGGCCGTGAGTCTTCCCGCTTCCCGTCTACTTCCTTCCGTTCAGCGCGTGTTGCCCCAAATCCTCGACCTCAACTGGACGTGGACGGGCGGCTCCACCGGCAGGCGGCAGGAAGCGCTGATCCAAGTGCGCGCCCGACGAGTCGCCCGCACGCCCGCCAGCGGCCAACAGAAGACGCTGGACTTCGTGAATACGCGCTTCTGCCGGACGGTCTTCCAACCGCACCGCTTCGACGTCCTCCTTCAGCTGGCCGTCAACGTCGCCTGCTTCGTCGCCTTCAGCTCGCTGACCGTCGCCCTCTTCGTCCTGCTGCACCGCTTGCGGCGACGCCGCCCGCCGCCGCCGCCCGTCGAGCAGTTCGAGGTTTACGCCAACTCGACGCCCGGTTCGCTCCTCTCCTTCGTTCACTCAAATGCTCCCGTTTGCAGCGTGGACGAGCACCCCGAAGATGCTCTCGGCCACCTCCAGCCGCCGCAATCCGCCGTCCCTCGTTCAGCGCAAGTCGGCCGCCGTGGACGCGCCGACCGCTTCGAGCGCCACTTGAATTCTCTTTTGCTCGCCGATAAACACGACGATGGTGCATGTGTTGGGGGGTTTGAAGCAACGAAAGGTTGCTTGGAGGAACGAAACCAGGGGCGTCGCGGCTGCCTGACGCTTCGTGCGCGCGTTCTTGAATGTCTGAAGACGGAGCTCTTCTCTTGTTCTCGGGCGGTTGCCTGGTTGCGATCCGTCAGCGTTGTCAACCGGTTTATTCGTGTGCACAAACGAGAAACCGAGAATCACGACGAGCGCGGAGTTCTCTTGCGCGGCGTCCCCGGGCGTTTGCAAGCGGCCGGCCGCGGCGTCTTCGGTTTCTTTGGGAACACGCGCACGAATCGAGTCGGCGCGTCGTCCGAGTTGCCGGACGAGGCGGCCGCTCCTGTGGAGAACAGGATGAAGGTAGCAAGGGAGTCGTGAAAAGTGGGTAGAGAGCAGAGCTTACCGATAGATAACGAAAGCCACAAGGCCGACGATGAGCAGCTGGATCCCGGCCATCGGTCGAGTGGGCAGACGAGCGGGGAGAAGCGACCGGCTGCTCGTCGAGTGTGCAAACAAGTGAGTGATTGCCCGTTTCGTCTCGGCTTTCCAGCAGCCTGAATTGGTGGCGGAGAAGTGCCGCCGCTCACGGGATCTCAGCTTCTTTGTCAAACTTATTTCATCGTGCATTTGTTGGAAGCCGAATACCTCGGCTCGTAGCAAACTTCGAAAGGGCAGGCGATCGGTGGAACTCTTGGATGGCCACTTTGAGGACCTCCGACTGGCCGGTCGGTTGCTCGGGGCGACCGAACGAAATCACGCGGATCGCATTGCACCGAGACGAAGCGAGCGGCAGGCAGGCGGCGAGCGGACCGGAAAAGAGCGCTTTTCTCTCGCCGCCTGCCCGCCTACCCGACCCATCGAGCAGACTTCCAACCCGCAAACACAACCCGCCAAGCCCGCACGGCTTCCCCGAGATCATACTTCACAGGATCATTTCTGTAGTATGCATCCTCGCACCAAAACTCTCGGTCCAACCGCCGGAGTCCGCGATGATCGAGGCGTGGCGGCCGTTGCGGAGCGTGAAGTTCGCCGCTCGTCCCCCGGGGCGGGCGGCTTGAAGATCGCGGGCGGCGGCCTTCGGGCAGCCGCCGGAGCAACGCGCCGTTTGCTGAGCGGAACACAAATTTTGGGCCTCCTTGCCTCTCCACGGGCAACGGAATCATCAACAGTTGGCGTTTCCGTTTCTCGTGAAACAAACGAGAAATGACAAAGCCCTCATTTCACGAGAACAACACAGCGTCCAGTGCTGTTCCCCCGCTTTGCACAAACGAGCGACGAAACAATAGACGGCTGACGGCGATGGAATCCGCTCGATCGTCTCCAACCGAATGACCCGCTCGAAGACCGACAACAACTTAGATTTATTCGAGCCCCCATGAACAAAGAACAAAAGAATGAAGGACTGGAACACGAATCCATTGCGCACCTCAACGGCCTCCACGGAGGACCGCACCGATCGCACGGGCGGGCAGGCTGAGGAGGCCGACGGCGATGTCGCCCACGGTGCTCCAAAATCCGCTGCAAGCACAAACGATCACACAGAAGAGTGGAAAGAACTGACCGCTTCTTGGCCTCCTCCAATCGGATCTTCAGACGTTCGGTCTCGTTGCGGAGTTCTCCCATCTTCAGCTCGTGCTCTCGCTAGGCGGCTTGGCGCTCGGCCTCCATCTCGGCCATCTGCTCGTGGGCGTGTTGCTGGGCTTGGAGGCGCGCCTTCTCTTTGGGATCCGTGGCCTTGGCGATCTTCTTCTTCAGCTCTTCGTTCACGCGCTGGGCGTCGGCCACCTGCTCGTTTACGTGCTCGAGACGCTCCTGCGCCGAGCGGGCCTCCGACTGCGCGTGCTCGCGGCTGAGCATCGCGCCGTTCAGCGAGTTGAGCTGCTCGGAAGTGTCCGTCAGCTGCTCGAAGGTCGCCGCGGGCAGCTCGCTGGTGCGCCTCTTCGCCTCACGTACTGCTGGAAGTGGGCCTTGGAGCGCTCGGGGAAGTCCGGCCGGCCGGTGCACTCGACCTGCAGATGGCGGCGGAACGCCTCGTTCGTGTTCTCTACGAGGAGCTTCAGTTGACTCTTGACGTTCGCCTGAAAGAGGAAGAAAGTGCAATGAGCTGACAGGAGGTCACCGGGAGCATGTCGTCGCAGTTGGGCAGTCCGCCCTTCTTAAAGGTGGCGGCCAGCGCCTCGATCAGCGACGCGAGCTCGCCGCACGAATGTTGAGATCTACAGACGTCGTTAGACTTTTCAACCATCCACTGCTGCCCGAAGATAAAAAGAGGGCGCGAACGCTCCTCCCCAAATGCAAAAATTGAGCGACAGGCCAACCCCAACTCGGAGCTGCCTCAGCGGTCATCCTGAAGCCAGAAGTGCAATGGCCAAGTCTCACGATGCGCTTAACACCTTGCTGATCTTGTTAGAGCGTTCACCAGGTAAGTTTGTGAGTCGGCGGGCGGACGTCTCTCGTCCACTGCGGGCGGTCGGCGGGCAACGGGCGGCACGCGCAGCGAGGCAATGAGAGCAGGGCGTACTTTCGGCGGCCCGCTCGTTCTCTGCGCGGCTGGAAGAGAGCGAGTGGTGAAGTGGAGCTGGGATTGCGTTGGATCACGACGCGTGGTACCGGGGTACTGCGCGGAGCGATCGGAAAAACAAATGCCGTCGTGGATCACAACTCGCAAGTTGGCGTGGTTTGTTCACTCGCCTCCTCCCTTCGCGCCTTTCAAGCAGAAGCCGACCGTACGCTCCGCAAATCGTGTGACCGCTCTAATCCACTCGCAGGAGTGAACATCCGACAGCACGAGAACAGCAAATGGGCGTTGAGAGGCCGCAACTGGCGGCGAGCTCCCGTGTTTTCAACCCGCTCCATGTCTCTTTGGACGTGGAGCTGCGCTCGGGACGAATCACATCGAAGACGCGTGTTGCGGACAAAGCGAAACCACCGCATGTTCGCGAGTTCATTCCCGACAACAGAAGCGAGAAAAGAGACGGACAAAGGGGTAGAAGCATTCAGTAGCTGTATTCTTCGAGCCCGACCACGATGCGGACGCCGCAGTAGACGGTGGAAACCGGTGGGGAAGTGACGCTCCTTTTCGGGCCAGAACTCGTCTCCCGACCGTCCCAACTGGAGTCGTTTGAGCACGCGGCTGCTGTATCCCCGTTGTTCCGCCCCTGCAAGCCGAATGAATGAGTGGGAAGAGCGGGAACGAAACCCGTCGTAGATCAGAATGCGGACCTCGGCGTCGTTCGTCCGCTCGTCGCCATTCCGCGCGTACTTGAGGCCAAAACCGCCCGCTCGCATCAAAGCCACGATCTGCCTCGCCTTCGTCTTGAAGCGATCCAGCGGGTCGGGATCGTCCAGCTCCTTCCAATCCTCCAGCCGCTGTAAAAAGAGACATCAAACGATCAGCCCGCTGGACTCGTCTTCAAGTCGACCCAATCCACGTAGGAGACCAGCTTGAAGTGATCGTTGAGCGGCCGGAGGTGCTTGAGAGCCTGCAAAAGGCCGCCCTCGCCCATCCGCGTCATCCGAATTTCGAGCTCTCGCACGTGCTCGTTTCGAGCGAACGGCGCGCAGTCGTGCAGCACGCGAAGGAGGGTCGTCGACGCGATCTCGGACAGCAGCGCGATCCGCCGCTCTTTCAAGCGAAAAACGTCGGCGAGGTCTGCAAGCGCGAGGATCAGGAGATGGATGTTTGCTTCTCTCGCACACGGCTGTTCGACGGTTTCCATGTCGACTTGGAAGGACTCGATCGCGCGTTTTTGTCCTCGCAGCACCGTGGCAATGCGGACCTCGCCGTCAGTCGTCACGTGGGTCACCCGATCGCGCAGCGAGTCCACTAGAAATTGAGCGTAGATGTCCTTGCAGTCGTCTGTCAGCAGTCGGATCGACGATAGCGCGGGAAGAGCTGAAAAGAAGCGATGGATGAGCGAGCGAAAGAGGTATTGTAGGTAGCTCGTCGTGCAACTCCGTGGTCACGCGCATCCACGCGACCATCAGGCGGATGTCCAGCTCCAAGTCGCGGGGCAACCAATGGACCTTGATGGCCGTCAGGTCGCGGGCGAGGCGGAGGAGCGCGAGCGTGCCCTCGATGGTCGTCGAAATGGTCGTCTTGAAGTCGTGCGAGCGCACGTACATCGACCGCTCATCCGTTACGGTGATGCTCGCGGGCTGGAATTCCTCCGAGTCGAAGGCGGAGTTCGAAAAACCGCCGGCTGATGAACAGAAACGCGCGCTGTACGACATCTGGGGTTCGCCGCCCCAGCGCGTTCGTTCGGCCACGAAGAAGTGGACCCAACGACGTCCTTTCGCGTTCAGGCGAGGCGGCGGACTTTCGGGCGCCTCCTCCGAACTGGAGTTCTGCGGAGTGGGGTCATTCGACCTGAAATCAGAGTAAAGTACGGCGTTCGTCCGGAGGACGAACGAGGTACTTTTGTGTGCTCTTTCCTCATTTCGGGCTGCTCCGGCGGCCGAACCGGAACGGATTGAACTCTTGACACCCGGCGGTGCAAAGGAATGCACTTAGCCGTCCATTAGCGGGGGCAGCGGGCGGATCGGAACGATCCGCACGCCCCGATCGCGGCCGAGCGCCCGCCGCAGGCGGGGCGAACGGCCGGGAAGACGCGGATAAAAGCGGGAAGCCGCAAGGCTTCGGGGTCGGTCGGGGCGCTCGCTCCACCGTCCCGCCGAGAGGCGTAAAATCTCCCCCTCTCTCCACTCTTCTCCTCTGACCGCTCCGGCGGTCAACCCCGCAACACAACACGCTTGTTACTTCAGGAGTTGAAGAGGATTTCGGGCTCGATTCCGACGAAACGCGGGAATTTCGCCACGCCTTCTCCCAAAATCTATCAGAAAACCCGTTCGAGCAATCAGAGGAAGAGAACGCAGAACTCACCTTGATTTACGACGATTTGCGACCAAACAAGCCTCCGAAAAAAGCGGAGAGCGGGCAGGAGAGACGAGGCGGCGGAGTAAGGCAAAACGCCAAACTCCCCCGCTTTGCGGCACTCGCGTCTAAATCGCCGCAACGACGTCCACTTGCCGTGATTCTCCTCGACAACCTCGACGGTCGCGTCTTTTGGCGCGACTGTCGTAGGAGCGAGCAAGAAACAGCATCGTCTCTAGCTTTCATTTTCACACACCAAACATAAGCGGGATCGTTCAACGAACTGCTCTTTCTCGGTTTATTCGCGCAACCGAAGGACAGACAAAACGAAAGGCAATCGGATCTTCAATGGGCGAACACGGCGGCGTTCGTGGGGCCGTTCGCGACGGCGGCGGCGGGATCGGCAGAGTCCGTTCCAACCTCCTGTTGGATCACCGTGGGGCTGGGGCTCTGCAGACTCGGGTGCTGTTCGTAGAGCGGCTTCTCCTCCGGCTTCTTCGTCTTTTTCTTGAGGCAGCAGACGCTGGCGACCACCAGGGCGACGACCACAGCGAGGAAGAACCTGCAAGAGAGGAGGTGAGTGAGCAGCAGGAAGCAGAGGACTCACAAGGCGATCACGATGATGAGAGCCAAACGCCAGCCGGTCGACCAGTCGGCGGGCGCGTCCGTGCTTTCCGTGGTCGTGCCGTCGCTCGAAGCCAGCGTCTTGTTGCGCGCCTCCGCGTTCTTCTGAAACAACACCTGGACGGATGCGTGAAAGGGGGCACGTACGAACATGAACTGGACAGCATCGGCTGACCCGTTCAACGAGATCGCGATGTCGACCGTTTGATTGCCGCCGTTGGCGGGGTGCACTTGTCCCGAGCAGTTCATGTCGTATTGGGCCATGTAGAATTCGTTGGGAGAAACGCGAAAGGACACAGGGGGCTCCAACGGCTTCGACTGAGCTGAAAAACACTTGACGTATCCCGCAAGAACAGACTTACGGGCCAACCAGATGTGGGGTTCTTTTACCTCGCTTTGACTATCCACGTCATTGTACACTTTCATCTCGTAAGAGCAGCTGCCCACGTGGAACGTTCCGCTGAAATCAGTCAATGATCAGAGCAGTGGTCCGCAAAGCTTACCCGACCGGAGCTTCGATCGTCGCGAGGAGGGTGGCCGTGAACTCGAGTTGGGGACCGAAGAAGAAGAGCGTGTTCTCCACTTTTAGGCAACCGCCCGTAAGTACGAGGCTCCTGCAACGGAACGACATGAAAGGCGTTCTGGCAAATAAGACTCACACATTGGCGCCGTGTTTGTTCCAGCAAGTTCCGGTGACGGCCTCGTTGGTGTTGTTCAGGTCCGCGGCGAGGAGTTGGGGGCTGGTGACGAAGAGCAGGAGCGCGACGAACGAGAATCCGCCCGGACGACCGCCCATTTCGTCCGCGGATGCCGTCGAAGAGGAACCAAAGAGAGAACGGGAAGGAAGCCGCCGATCGCCGCAGTCGTCGATTCGCCGAGTGCCCGCGAGCAGCGAGCGAACGAACTCGTCGGGACGGTTTGTTCGAACGGAATGAATTACGCAAATGCGCGCGGTTTGCGCAAACAAAACGCTTTCTCGTTATTCATGAACTTCCATCCACTCCTCTCGTCCACTTTCACGATGCGCTTCGAGTTGCAGTGGTTGAGGGGCCTGTTCGTGTGCTCAACAGTCTTCGCGGTGAGTGCTCCCCCTTTCCGTTAACTCTTCTTGCACGCTCTGAACGAGCACAGAACAAACGGCGCAAGAAGCAGGCGAGTTCTGCCGTCTTTTCGGCTCACTCGCCTCCTTTCATTTGCTCGGAGAAGGCGACATGGTGCGTCTGCCGGGCCCGTGAATCGGAACTTGCGGACCCGAAATGTCGAAAGCTACGCGGAGGTAGTCGTGGAACTCAGGCGGATCTCCTCCTCGCGCGCCATGAGCACGCTTCAGGGGACGTCGAGCTAATCGGCTGTGTCTAATGTTTTCAGCGGGATCGCGGATTGCGTCTTGTGCAGTGAAGAGTGTACCCAGCCGGGCAAGTCGAACGTGCACGCGCCAACGAACACTCGAGCTTCTCGGCGTTGTGCTCATCTTCGGCTTTCTTTTTTGCTCCCGCCTCTTCATCTCGCTCCTGCGTGCCCGCTGAAATCGACTTCTTCCCTGCGGCCGTGGGCACACGAGCGTCTGGTTCTGAAGACAATTGAAAGAGCTGCTAACCGACAGGAAAATTGAGGTCGCTTGTGGGCAACGAGCGCCCAAAGATTGCGATTCTGAAGATGCACACAATAAGGCGACGGAAAGCGATCGTTGCGCAATTGCCAAGAAAACATGAGATCTTCCCACTCGTTCACCGTTGACTCGTGAGGTCAACGACTGAGCGCCTTCCGATCGCGCCAGTCGGTGGGAAAATCTGAGGTCAACGGTGTGAATAAAAAGCAGTGAGCGGGGCTTTCGATCATTCCTTATCCATCCGATACTTCCGACTTCTCCTCTGAAGATGACCTCCAGCGGACTGGCGTACGCGAGTGTCGAGTCGGAGATTTCCGGCACCCGCGTCTTCCCGCATCTTTCCAATCCGTTTAACTGCGGCCGCTTCCTTCTGGAGTTCGCAAACGGTGCCGCGTTTATTCGAGTCGTGGACACGCACACCGGCGGTCAACGGTACGTCCTCCTCACTCTCTTCTCCCCACTTCAGCTTCGTTTCAGCTGCTTCTTTGATCGCTTTCTGTTCGACTTCGAGCGGGAGCGCCTGAGCGAAGTGGTCGACTGCTTGATGCTGCGGGAGGATCGGTTGCTCGTCCTCACGCACGAGCGGCTCGTCTTGCTCGAGCTGGATTGGACGAGCGGGCGGTTCTGCTGCGACGTCCTCCATCGCTTCCCGGCGTCCGCGATCGCCCACTCGGAACACCCGCGCCGCCTCATCTCCGCGACCGCCGATCCCGCCCGCTTCTTGTTCGCCGTCCACCGCGACGCGTCCAACGCGGAGCTTCTCGAGGTGGACGTGAACACGCGGGCCGTCCGGTCGATCGGCGCGCTGAGGCTGGCGGACGGGCGGATTAGCGGCCTCCACGTCCACGCGGGCCGCCTGCACGTGGTCGGGCGGGACGCCTTCCGGATCACTTCAATTCATACCATCGATCCGCAAGACGGGCGCGTGCTCCGAGTGATCGAAGTGAAGGACCGGGAAGAAGTGAGTCCTCCTCTGGACACACCCCAAATACTGGTGCTTGCAGGCCGGGATCACTCGTCGCCACCTCTCGCCGACCGCCCTCGTCTTCCACAACCATTCGGCCATCTTCCTCGAACAAGTGATCGTGCAGATGAAAGGGCAAGGGGATCGCGTGCTGCAGCCCCGCTTGTGTCGCCTTGACCTCCGCACGGGCGAGGGGGCGACCGTCGACTCTCCAATTCTCGCCGAGATCGCCGCCTCGTGCTGGTATGCCGGATGGGAGAAGGGAGCGGCCAACACGGGCGAGCCCGTCGATCTGCTGCACGTGGACGGGAGCGGCGGGATCACGCTCCACGTGCGCGCTTCCCACTCGCCAGCGAACGGCCGGTTCTTCAGCGCGGACCAAGAGCCCACCTGGACGTGGCGCTTCTACCGCCTGCCCGGGTAAACGCCAGAAACTATCATCAATTAGCCGCCTGTTTGTTTCAGCAACCCCAAGTCCCTCCTCCGCACGACCTTCGAGGCGCTCGACCCCGCCGATCCCCGCCCGCGCCCGAAGAACCTCTCCATCGACCGCATCTACCACTGATCTTCCTTCTTTCTCGTTTGCTCTTGAATAAACCATCAGAAAGTTAGATCGATTGGTTTGTGTTGGTGACGAGTAGAAGGAGAAAAGCCCACTAATCCCTATGAAACTCATCAGCAATCCCCGCTTCGCCCACCTGTCTATTTGTAAACGAACGCACCTTCCTTCTCAACATCCGTTATTGGAGGAATTTGCCGGCTTAGAGTCGTCGGGCTTCTTCTCGCACTTCGTCTTGATCGCAGCTTCGGTGGATCGAACCTCGTCGTCCAACTCTTCAATTCAGTAGCCACTCGCGTCTGCTCGTCGGCTGCCGCTTTCTTCGCTTTGGGCTCCTGTCGCAAGCGCTCACTTTCGGCCTTGCGGCCTGCCAGCTCCTTTGCGCGTTTCGCGGCTTCCTCTTCGCGCTTCTGCTTCGCGAGTTCGATCTCTGCAGACGAAAAAACGATCACTCGTATGTCGAAGGTGCCGTCTGCTGCTTTCTGCCTCAATTTATTGCCCGCTTTTGATCACGAGTCCGTGCCAACAGACGGGAGCAACGGAGCGGTCGTCGTTTTCTGCTCACGGCCGACTTTCCTTCAGCCACAGCCCGGAACTCTTTCGGGTTAGCCACACTCATCACCGGGAATCCATCGAATAGACAACTTCGTGACTCACGCGTTTGTTCGCCCGCCGCAAGCGACGGGCCTCCAAAAATTGGGCGAACTCATAAGCGAGCCCGATCACGGAAATTTTTAGTAAAAGGCGAAAAATTTCTTCGTTCGTGAATGAGCGGGCTCCAGAGATGCCCGTCGAGCTCCGCCGCCCGCTCTCCTTTTGGCGGGCGGGCGGCGAGCGGACGGGTCGGGCTGGCGGGCAGACGGCGAGCGGGGCGCGCTCCCTGCAGGGCGAGAGAGCGCATGATTTCTGACCTCTCGCCCACTGGGGCGGGCAAAGCGTGTCCAACGAGGCTCTGCCGAGGTGCGTTTATTGCTGGTTGAAAACTTTCTACCAATTACCCGCCAAGACTGTCCTGCAATACGGATGTCTGCGGCAATTTTTGGACGGCCACAACGGCCTAATCAGGCGGCCGGGTGGCTGGCCGCTGTAGTCGTTTGCTTCTTGCCCTCCCGCTGTCATCTCCTGAAAGATTACTGCAGCGGACATTCGCGAGTGCACCGATCGGGGGCGGAAGTGTTCGATCAGCAGCGGCGAGCGGCGGTTTCGCCCAACCGTTTGGGATCTTTTGCTTCCAATGCTCGCAAATATAACAGCGGAGATCACTTCGGCGGATGGAAAGGCGGTGTTCGTTGCCAGTTGGAATAAGAGAACACAGAAATTCCATCCCCTTCGGCGACCGACCACCTCGGTCGAAACGCTCTTCGATCGATCACAAAGAAGGACGGGGGGGGTGGCGGCGGTGAACACCCGCTTGTACTTCCTTCTTTGCAACAGAGCGCAAGGTCACGTTCGCTATCGACGAAAAGCAGGGTTCTCAGAATTGAACGGCGGGCAGGAGGTGACGAGAAGTGCACGCTTTCACGGGCTGGCCATGAACGATAATCCGCCCATCCCTTTGCGTCGACTAGCCGCAGGCGGTTGATCCGCTGATCGCCGGGATTCCGGCTTGCGCGCGAGTGGACGCCCTTTCTGACGTTCATTGCGGGGATTGACGCTCGTTTGTTACCGCGAATCCCCCGCCAACTGATTCAGAGAGAATTGTTCAGCGGTGGTGATCACTTGCACTCGTTCTTCCGCTCTTCCGCCGGTATTCGGCGAACACGCGGCGGACACGTCCGGTCAAACCATTCGGTCGGTCGGTGTTTACAAAAAAGTGCGCGAGTGAACGAAAATGCGACGCTTATTTGATGAGAAAGTTTGGAGGTTGACCGTTACGCTCTCGCGCTGTTTGAATGCTCTTGGCTGGCTGCTCTCGTTCCGTGAGCATTCGGGCTCGCTATTCTTCTCCCGGACATCAAGAACGACTGCAAAACGCTTGTTGACCACTCACTTTAAACGGTCTCCGTTCTCGTGCGGTCATCAGAGCGGAGAACACGGGCGGCGAGTGGGTGGCGGCGGGAGGAAGAAGGCGGAAGACTGGTGGAACGAGTGCCCGTCCACTCGCGTCGATGATCACACGTTTGTTATCTATCACTGGTTGAAGGAAGCGACGATCAGGCACAAACAGTTCCACCACAACCTCTCATTCATACGAGCGGCCGGAAGTGCGCGAATTCCGGAGATTCCAACCGCAAACTTCCGCAATCCGCCGCTCTTCCCCGAACGCCCGTCGGTGTCAACGGAGAGCGGAGATCGATTGTGCGCGTCCATCCGCGCGTAAGAGCGAAGAGCGGAGCGGGCGGCGGGTTCGTGTGAACACGGGCGTCCGCCGAATTCCCGCCGCTTTTTTGACGTTCGAGCGGGAGCCTGCACGGGGAGAGCAACTATGAACGAGCAATTGGTTGTTTATTATTGTTTGCGAGGCCACAGGAAGGATTATCAGCCGTCACTCATTTCCACTACAAGCACAAAGCACACACGAATAGACCACAACTCGCGGCAGGTATTGGATTGGATCTTTTAGCTGCACCGAAAGCGAGATGTTCGTCGGTGTTTGCTGAGAACTCGCCATTTGCTTCAAGAATTTTACCGACGCGAACGTCCGAACGGAAGCGCCTTCTCGAGTCGATTGATCGCGGCGAATAACCCAAATACCTAACGTCAACTATTCTATTCTTCATTGTGAAGAGTACCGTACGGGAAGTGAAAGAAAGTAATGACTCCACCGATCGATGCCCGCAAGAAGTGCTCTTCACAAATTTCGTGTCGAACAGACGGCCACTCGCCGGAACACAAACCCCGCTTTTCTCCCAGCTTGTTTGCGGAGAAAAAGGCGGTCGGCGGGGAGGAAAATGGAGGCTAACGCGGGGCCACAGGGGGTTGGAACACTTCGGACAGCAGTGGGAACATGTTGGTTCAGGGGATAGAGCGGTAATAAACGCTGCTCATTCCGAGTGATCCGGGCGTAGTCAAAAGCGCTCCGTGATTTGTTTTGGTTGATTCTGGTTCTGGTTTATTCACTTTCGCAACAGGAAGAGAAGAAGAACGGGAATCAGCCGCTCGACGTTGCGGTGAGATCAGTTTTGGTTGAAAAGTTTGCTGAACTCCTGCTCGAGCGGCGTGGTCGTTAAAGCGAACGGCGGCCGCCTGCAGTCGTGCTCCCGATTGTAACGCGGGAGTTCGCCGAGTGGCCGCCGCTCGTCGCTGACCGCCCGCCCGTGTTTTCGACGTTAAACTCCCGTTTGGGGGCGCGTGCACCCGCCGAGTGGAAGTGGGCGGGCCGTTCGGAGTTGGCGGGCGATCGGCGAGCTGAATGGACGCGATTGAAGTGCGTTGATGATTCCCGTGGGTATAAAACCGTGTTGTTCTCGAAAGGGGTTGTGTTCCGTTTCGCTATGAAATGGGCAACAAAAGAAGGATCATGCTGTTTGTCAAACGGTCTACCTCTTTTGTTTTTTCCTGATCACATGCCGCTGTAGATCGAAATGCACAAAAGGTGGTTTCTCCGTTAACGGTGTCAATTCGTCCTTTTCTCGGTTCCGTATTGTCGCCGTCGTCGATCGACACGAGGCAGTCGCTCATTGGTTCGTCAAGTGCACGAATCCTCGCGTTCGACCTTTCCGATGAAGGACGCGCAGTTCTTTTCGTTCTACTGCTCTGCTCATTCCGCTCGAATTCCGCTCCAAATTGCCAAAAGAAACCCATAGATCGCGCATTCGCGCCTTGCCACTGGGGCGTGTTCTCCACTCGACAAACGGAAGAACGCGGATTGCAGCCATGTACTCGTGGTCGTGCTCCCCGTTGATGTCGTCCAGCTCGTCGGCCTGCTCGGAGGTCGCGCCCTCGCCGGCGGACGGCGAGCGGCGGGCGGCCGCGTGCCCGATCTGCGGCGACGAGGCGCTCAATCGCCACTTCGGCGCGTTCGTCTGCAACTCCTGCGCGGCCTTCCTGCGGCGGTTCGTCCGCCCGGCAGTCTAGCGAGTGATCGAGCGGTTGTAGGACGGTGAACAACAAGAAGGCGTACACGTGCACGAAGGGGCGGCAGTGCGCCCTGCACCACTCACAGGCACGCCACATGTGCCGCGCGTGTCGCCTGCGGGCGTGCGTGCGGGCGGGCATGAGCGTGCGGACGGCGCTGGAGCGGGTGCCCGCCGCGAAGGCCGCCGAGTTCGCCGCGCGGCCCCGCCTGCAGCAACTCGCCGGCCACCAGCGCGACGCGTTCGTCCGCCGCTTCCACGCGGCCGTCGAGTTGCGGGGCGGGCGGGCGGTGAGTGGCCTCCGCTCTCTGCTGACTGCTTGTTCGTTCAGTCCAATATGCCCTGTGGTCTGCGGACTCCCGGCTTCGCGGACGTGATGAACGCGGCCAAGGGCGAGTTCTTCGTGCTCGCCCACTACCTGAAGGCGGCCGGCTTCCGGCAGCTGGGCCTCGCGGAGGGGCAGCTCGTGAGTCCCCTGCAGAAGTCCTCCGTCCACCGGCTGTTTGCAGGACGAACTCGCGTGTTCGCTCTTCTACCCGTGGCTCTGCTTCCAGTCGATCACCGCGACGGCGCGCAACGGGGGCTTCCGCAAGCGGGCGGTCTTCTTCGTGGACGAGTCGCAGCTTTCGGTCGACTTCGCCGCCGTCCGCGCGTTCTTCCGCTCCTGCCCGCACGCGCTGGACGCGGAGACGTGCGCGAGGTGAGTGGCCGCCCTCTCCTTTCAACCTTCTTGCTGCAGCTCGGCCCTGGAGTTGTTCGACGGCGTGCTGCACGTGGCCGAACTGCTGCACTCGGCCCGACTGGACGAGGACGAGGTGGCCGCCATGTTCCAGCTGCTCGCCCTCAAAGAAGGCAGGTCTTTCGGCTGCTCTCCGCCCTTTCACTCCCCTCCGTTCAGTCCAGCGGGCGGCCGGCGGGAGCGGCGAGGCGGTGCGCGCGGAGGTCGACGGCCTCTTCCGCGCCCTCCGCCGCCACTACGAGCACAACTTCGACGACACGGCCGTCCGGCTGGGCACGTTGATCCTCCTGTCAGAGAAGGTCGAGGTCCGTCCATTTGATCAGGGGATGTCTATTTTACCTCCAGTTTGCAGTCGGTCACCCGCCAGTTCGGCGAGTTCGTGATCGTCCTCTCGCTCAACGGGCACCGGCCGCTGTTGGAAGAGCTGCGGCACGACTCGAACTCGTGGTCCCGCCCCTACACGCCCTGATCTCGAAGGTCGATTGGATGACTGCTCGCTGTACACTTTGGATAAATGAGGTTTATTGAAAAGGTGTTTGGAGAAGAGCGGGAAGGAAGAGATCAGAGGCTTCACAACACTTTCTTGTTGAGCGGAAGGATCTCCGCTTCGGCAATCTGCTGATCCGACCCAGTCCATCGGAAGCTCCTGCTTCCGCTGACCTGAACGAAAAACTCCGCTCGTCCGGCCGCCGAGCGGAAGGCGGCGGGCGGCGCGGTTCGCAGTCGTTCGGGGGCGACTGGGCGACGCGCCGGCCGCTCCGCTTTCTCGACGCCAATCGATCGCCCGCTTTCTCGTTCCGTCTTTCTTTCGTTCTCCGCGTGATGTCGTCCGAAGGCGGGGATCCGACGGCCGAGGGCCCGGCCGGCAACCTCATGGGCACTCCGAGCGGCGTTTCGAAGTCGAAAGTGAGTTTCCCCCGATCAACCAGTTCCTGATTTTCCGCTTTCATTTTTCAGTACGAATGTTCGAAGTGCGGGATCTTCGTGATGCAGCGCAAAGCGGAACACGAAGCCGCCCACCACGGAAAGCGTCGCTTTTCGTGTGCCGTGTGCGGCGTCTTCGTTTCCAACTGCGTGGGACGCAACAATCACGAGCAGAAGGTTCACCAATACGAGCGCGTTGGAGCGGACGCCCGGGTTCGCGGCGCGGTCAAGATCTCCAAGGTGAGTGAAGAGGAACGAGGATTGATCATCGTCTGGTCGTTTAGAGCCAACTGCGCAAATTGGTGAACGTCGGCTTCAAGCTGGCCGAGGTGCAGGCGGCGGCCGTCGCTTCTGCGGCAGCCCGGACGGAGGACGAGGCGACGACGGAGGAGCTCCTGGCCACCATGAAGAAGAATCCGCAGGACCAACGGGTAAGTGCCGGCCGATTGGTCGTCATTTCTCGCTTGTTTGCAGCTCATTTGCCCCGTCTGCAAGCTGCACAGCCACGATCGACTCAAGGCCGAGCGACATTCGGCCGCCCACCGCTCCGACGACTCCTTCGTCTGTTCTTTCTGTGGCATCCGCAAACCGAACGCTCATGAGCGGAACAACCACGAGCTGCGAGTCCACGCGTTCCGCCGGCATGCGAACGACGAACAACGCGAAGCGGCCATTCGACTGGATCGGGTTTGTTCTTGCCTGTCCTTTGCTAATGCTTCTTTCTTGCAACTGAAGGACCAGTGGACGCAGTACTTCGAAGTCGGAACGAACATCGAGCAAGTGCAGAAGGACGCCGTCAAGTCGCACGCCAACACTCAACCCCTCCAGTCGCGGGCCTCGCCGCGTCCCGTCAAGACGGCTAGCAGCGGGGAGAAGCGGCGGCACACGATCGCCAATCCGCTGCAGCCCGCCCCGTCCACCCAAGCGCGCCGAAAGCGGCCGGCCGCGGCTGTGGTGGAGGTGATCCAACTGGACGACTCGGACGACGAGCAGCCGCGGACGGCGAAGAAGCCGAACGTCGGTCGGCGCACAGTCGCGGGCCTGCCGCCGCCGCTCGTCGCTGCCAGGCCGTCCGCTCCGTTCCCGCAGCTCCCGACCACTCCCGCGGCGGCCTCGTCTTCCACCAACAACAACACGACGGCCGGTGAGGAGCGATCGGCCATCAGCCTGCTGACCGCGTTCTCCTCGAAGCCGCGTCTCGTTTACTACGACCACAAGGAAGTGAGTCCCCTTTCAAGTTCTTCCACTCCTGCTTCCAGCTGTCCACCGTCTTTGAGTCGCTGCCCGCGAACTGGTGGGCGCACGCCCGCGACTCCTCCTTGCTGCTGCTCCGCTCCTCGTCGCCCGAGTGGACGGGCGACATTCGCCTGCCGCCCGCCGCCTTCCGCTTCTCGTTGAGCGACTCGTTCGGCGACGTCCTCTGCTTCGCGAAGCCGACGGGCCAGAAGGCCGCCAGCCGCCTCCGCAAATTCGTCCCCGCGCCGCGCTCGTTCGTCGAACTGAGGGCCGCCGTGCGGCAGCTGGACTTCCCGTCGGCCCTCATTGTCGCTGGCGACGTCGACGGTGAGTTCCCGCCTTCCGGTGTTGCTCTTCGAGGTTCTCGTTTCAGGCGCCGCCGTTCGTCACAAGAGCTCCTCCAAATTCTTCGTTTTGTAGTTGGTGTCTCGCTGATGGATCTTCCGTTTCATTTCTTTGTTCTCAAGTCCCATTGTTCATTGTTTTCGTTGTTTTGTGCACATTAAAGCGCTGCCTACCCAACTGCGACCTGATTTCGTTGATAGTGACAGGGAGAAGGCGGCAGAACTCGCCGAGTTGCCTTCCTCCGCCATCTTCTTGCGGCTTTCCTCGGTTGAATGCACCGGATGGAAGTGGAGGAAGCGACGACTCGTCCACTCGGGCGGCCAAAAGTGGCGGGAACTGCCGAGAACGCACTTCCGCCTCGAGCTGCTCAACACTCTTCGGTGCGGCGGCGGCCGTTTGTGGGCGTCTCGGAGCTGTACGATCAGGATGCGAATATAGGTGACCTCTGAGTCGTTCTTCGCCGGCTGCCTCTCACTATCTCGCCTGCCATAGTCCCTTCATCTACCAAACCGCCTGTTAATGCAGACAAAAAAGAAACGCGCCGAAGATCCCGGCGTTCACTCGTGCGCAACAGCCTTTTCTATCAGACGGAGGACGACAGGCGGGTGTTGAGCGGCGAACTCCTTCCACTCGTCCCGGTCGTGGAGCTGCGGGTAGTGACGGGCGGCAAACTCCAGCGCCCACTTGCAGAGCTTCTCGCCGGCCGGGTGTTCGAGCGAGGAGTCCAGCATTTCGACCACCTTCTCGAGGGCCACCTGCCCGCACAGGTCAGTTCCTGTAAGAAGCGGGACGAATGGAAGATTCTGACGACTCACCCAAAACAACTCCACGTCGTACTCGACAGCGACAAAGGACAGCGAGCGGCCGTTCTGCTCGAGGTTCTCCACTCGGGCCATGTTCATTAAGCGGAGCATCGTCCCAGGCTCTTGATTGGAATCTCCTACTGTTGCTCTTCTTCCCAATCGAGAGAGGTCGCTTCTACCCGCTTGCACTCTTGCTCACTCAACCGGCAGATGGGAAGCAGCGCGTTTATTCCCGCTCACATCGACGGAACAAGGAACGAGTGGCCGACTGCGCGGCGATCACGAAGCGACATCCGGACCGGGCGCCGGGGCAGCGGCGGGAGCCTCCGGAGCGGGAACGGCCGGCGGAGCGGCGCCCTCGGGAGCAGCGGGCGACGGCGCGGCGACGTCGGCGGGCGGCGCGGGCGGTTGGGCGGCCGAGCGCTGGGATTTCTCGGCGATGGCGCGCGGCGCCTCGACCGGAGCGGCGGTCCCGTCGGCGGATCCTCCGTAGTGCAGACTGGAGGAAAGGAGGGAGAAGTGAGTGGACGGGTGGGCGTGCTCACCGGTAGATCTCGTAGGCGACGGCCCCGAAAACGACGGCTTGGATCATGGCGATCGGTCGAGTGGACGGGAGAGAAGAGGGCGGCCGGCTGCTCGTGCGAGGTGCGGGAGGAACGAGTGACTGGGCTAAACTCCGCTCACTCGAATTCGTGCTCGAATCTGCATCAGGGAAGGAGCGAGCAGCGAGCGGCTGCGCCTGCTGTTCGTGAAGCGACTTCTGAGATAAAAGGACAAAGTCGACTGGTGTTTCTTTTGCTCTTTCGTGAATGCTTGTTCGTTTGGCGGTTGCATCTAACGTCGCGTGACAGTGTTTTTGATCACGAATCTCCAGGCAAAGACGTCACAACAGCAAATTCAAAAGCAAGAAGAAACGAGCAGTGGGGCGGTAAGGCATACAGCCGTTATCGCGTCCCGACGAGGCCGCAAGACGGGCGGCAACTTCTTGGCGTTCCGCCGCACGCTGCCGCTCGAGCTGAGCGTCCCGTCGACTGGCCGCTTGCTTGCCGCCTTTCGCAAGCGCTTGCGAAAGCGATTATTCCTTCTTGTTTTCCCTGAATCAAAGTGAGTTTCTAATTTGTTTACACCCAATTATCCCGTCGATTTCGACCCAAAACGGCGAGGAAATTCGCACATTTTTCCTCGGCACTTCAAATCACGATTATTTGTCAGCATTTTTGAAATTCTCGCCAATTCTCGCTTGCTTTCAGGTCTGATGGCTTCAGAGCCAAAGAAGCCGCGTCTCGCGGAGCCGACCGCCCGCCCGCGGCCCCGCCTGCCCGCCAAAGGCCGCCGTTGTGTCCAGCAGTTCCTGATCGAGGCGCGTCAGCCTCCGACGCCGAAGTTGCGCCCGCTGTTCATCAGCCGACGGTTCCTCGACGCCTTCTTTGAGTCGGAGGCCTGTGGCACGGTCCAGATCTCGATCGAGAGCGGCAATTCGTTCGAACTGTCCAAGGCCAATCCCCGGACTCAGCAATCCATCTCGTTCGCGCGGACCGCCCAGGGGATCGCCGCTCTGCTCCGCCTCACCCGCAGCCTGACCGCCATCAAGATCCACTGGTCGGCCTACGAGGTGGAGTCCAGCATTCGCCTCATGAAGACGTGGATGCGAATCGCCAAGGAGTTGCACGGTAAATCCCTGAGTTTGTTCGTTTATCCCCCTCTTCCGCTGCTTTCAGGCCAGCACTCGTTGTCGTCGATCCATCTCAAGGCTCGCCTGCGGACCCCGTTCACGCAGTTCCTCGTCGACTCGCTGCCGGACAAGCTGACGCGCGTTGAGATCTACGGCGATCTTCGCATCGCCACTCTGCTCGTGAAGCGGACGTCGCCGCTCAAAGAAGTGGAAATGGGGCGCCACTACGGGAACAAGTGTAAGTGTTGGAGCGAGGAACGAGCGGCCATGTTCTTCTTTTTTTAGACTACGCGGACGTCTTCCGTCTCAAGTGCCCGAAGCTCACCGTCTGGCTGCCGGGGCGCCACCCGGCCTTTCCCCACCAACTGCGCGACTGGGCGCCGTTGCCCTCGAACGAGCACTTGCAGGAGCTCCACGTCAAAATGGATCACGAGACCGTCGACGTCCAGGACGCCCTCCCGCTCCTCCGCTCCATCAACGCCCACTTCAAGCTCACGTGCATCAAGTTCCTCACCGTTGAGCTTTCCGTAAGCGCATGGATGAGGGAAACGTGTTGACTGTTCGCATTTCAGTCGCCTCTGCACTGGTCCAAAGTGCTGACGATCAAGAACTTCGCGCGGCGCACGGCGGCGAAGATGCAGAAGGCGGGATTCGGCGCGGCGGACGGCGACGAGACGACCGACGGAACGGAGCTGCGGATCGTGATCTCCGATTTGGTTCGTTCCTCCACGCCTTTCACCGAACTCCTCTTTCTTTCAGCAAGGCTGGGAAGTCGTCACTGAAGAGAGCGTGGCACAAAAGTTCGGCTGGACCAACGAGGGAGACGTCCGGTTCTCCGGATGTGGGACCCCGATGCCCACGTACTCGTCCGTGCACTGCGGCGTGCGCATTCTTTTCGGCTTCTACACCTAATTTCCACGAGCTGTTGTCTTTTCTTTCTCGAATGCTGGTGCTAATGGATAAACGCGCGAATATCCTTCGGTTTGCTTCTTGAAAGTTGGAGCAGCGAGAGCGCAAGTGGTTCGCGTTAATGGCGGCCGCCGCTCGCCGCCGTCCGCGAGTGCGACGAACAAAGTGAGCAGCCGGCCGTCTCTCGAATGCTCCCGCGCTTGCAGAAGCCGAAAGCGGCGAAGAGGGTCGTGTTGACGCTGCGCGGAGCCGTCAAGAGCGCCCGGCTGCAGTCAGCGAAGGACGTCAACGAGGAGCTCCACAACGACCGGCCGACCCCCAAGAGGGAGAAGTTGACGAGCATGAAACAATTGCCGCTCATTCGTGGCAGTTGCTGCTTGTTTTCGAACGAGCAACAACAACGCCCACGTGAACAAATTAACAAACAAAATTAGCACAAAAAACAACTCATCCGATCACGATCGACGGTTCTTTTCATTGCTGCTGCAGCCGTTCGTCCAGTCGACCGCCCTCCGCCGCTCCCGCCCGTCCGAGATGTCCGCTCCGTTGGCCCTCGTCTGCCTCGTGCTGAGCGCGTCGTTCGTCCAAGTGGAGGCGATCGACAAAACGTTCGTTCTCTCCTTCTTGCTTCTTCTGATCGCCTCCTCTTTCCAGCGGCTGGCTCGTCATTTGGATCACGAGCCCGATCTGCTTGATCTGCCTCGTCTCGTGCCTCGTCGGCATCATCGTCGGAATGAGCATGCGGTGAGTCGCTCGCCTTTCCCGCCGCTCCACTCGTCTCTTCTCCAGGAACCGCGGCGATGGCGGCTTGGACGCGGAGGAGGAGACGATCGAGCCGACGGCCGAGAGTGCCGCTTTTGTCGTTTGAGGAGGTCGATTGGAATGCGTTCTTTCCGCAATAAACACACGTTCTTTACTACTGTTCGGCTGGTTGCAGCGCCTCTCCCCTCCGATCAGTCGTGCGATCCTCGTCGGGCACGAGGGGAATCTTTTGCGGCGTCCTCCCGGCGGTGGTCCATTCTGCCCACGGGGTCGATGATCGCGCTGATCGTCGTGCTCGTGAAGCGCAAGCGGAAGGCCGCCAAGAAGCGGGCGGCGGCGACGCGCGGCGGCCAGACCACGCAGACGGAGCAGACCCAAACGATGGCCCGTCCGGCGGCCACGCAGGAGGGATCCGGCCGCGAGGTGAGCGCTCCCCTCCATCCACTCAATCGGTCCCCCGATTGCAGAAGACGACCGCCTCGATGATGGTCTTCGCGAGCAAGTCGGCCCTTCCCTTGCAGTCGAACGCGGGCTCCAAGTCGGCCGTCAAGTCCGCCGGCAAGTCGGTGCCCACGACCGGCTCCAAGACCCAACCCAAGAAGTCGAACCTGAAGGACAAGCTGAAGTCCAAGCCGAAGAGCGGCGGCCTCAAGAAGCGTTGTCGGAACGTTTGGGCGTTCCGAAAGGGCGAACTCGCATCAGAAAGAAGAAACGATTTCATCGAGAGGCGGGACCGCTTCGATCGAAAGAGTTGCGTAAGGAATGACGCCTTTTTGCGATTCACCGCTCGGCCAGCGAGGGCGGCCTCTCTGCTTGCGAAACGGTTGGGAAACCGTTAGGAAATCGTTGCGAAAGCATTGCGAAAGCGGCGTTTCAACGCCCGCCCGGCGCCTATAAAAGGAGACCGATTCGAGCGTTCTCTTGAGTGTGGTTTCCCGCGAGGTTGCCATCACTCCCTCCCTCTTCCCTTCCATCCCTCCCTCCTCCTCCTCCTCCCGTCCTCCTCCTCTCTTCTGATTCATCACCCCGTGCGTGTTGTGAATTACGTTGAGCGTGAATAAACTTCTTCACTCAATCATTCGGTACTTCATTCTGTTGGGAAACGTCGCAACAAGCGTTGAGCTCAACACGCCCCCTCTCCTCCTCCTTTCTGTTCTCTGTGTGTGTTCCCCAGTGTGCGGGGGGTATTTCAAACATATAAACGATTCGTCGAGCCACTGGGTTGCAATCGGGAGGGGGCGGAGAACCCAGCACGAGTGCCTGCTCCTCCCGCTTAAACACAACCGTTTATTCTTTGTGCAGCCGATCAGAGGGGCTGGGGCATGACGTGGGCGGCGCACAAGTCGAAGCTGCAGAAGTAGTTGAGTGTGCCGGCGGCGGTGCGGGCCTGGAAGCCGTCGGGCGTGGGCGGCCACAGCCAACAGCCGGCCTGCACGAGTTGGTTCTCTGCAATCAGGACGGGCACTCCTCCTTCGTTGTGTTCACTCACTGCCGTCCCACGTCTTGTAGCACTGCGAGTGGTTGGAGCAGGGCTGCAAGCGGTCGAGCCGTCAGTGTGTGCCCCCTAATCTTCTCTCCGCACTCACCTTCCAGTCGATCGGCGTGCAGTTGTCGTCCCAACTGCAAGAAGGCGGCGATCAGTTGGGGATCTTTCGTTCTGCTCACCAGTAACACATTTCGGCCGCCGCCCAGGCGCACGGCAGAGCGACGAGCAGGAGAACGAGCGGGCGACACGAAGCGAACATTTCGACTGGTGACTTCCGCCCGCTTCCTCCCGATTAAATCCGAGAGACGCGAACCGAAACGAGTCCATTCGTTTGCATTCGGCTGTTTGCCTCGAACGAGAGGACGGAGTGGATTGATGGTTGTTCGTGAATTCGATGAACGACTGCTGGAATGCTCGCTTCGTCCGCCTGTTAACTGCAGCGACGTCTCGTGTTTTGAGAGGACACGAGAGCTAATGGATTCTTCCATGAGGAAACGAAAGACTCCTGCTTTCGTAGCTTCAAAACGACTAAGAGAATGCTCTGCTCCCGTCTTCTGGAATCTAATCTAAACCACCGATCGACGACGAACAAAGGTTATGTTTATTCGGAACGAGAATTCAACGAACAAATTGGGAGACAACAGAAGTGGAACAGATGTCGAACTTGAGCGAATCCAGTGCGGATCTCGAAAGAATTAACTGGGAGAGCAAAAGTTTTCGGCATCCTTTTACTCCGCGTTGTTGGCGTGCTGGGCGGCGACCAATTGTTCGTTCAGCAGTTGGGCGTGGGCCTGCGCGGCACGAGCTTTCGCTTTCGCTTGTTCGAGTTCGATCATCGTGTTGTTGAGCGTGTTGAACTGCGCGGAGGTCGCCGTCATCTGTTGGAGCAAGGCGATGTGGGCGGCCTGCTGGTGGACGGCCACGCCGCAAGTGGCCGCGCGCGTGAACTCCGCTTCGGCTTGCTGGAAGTGGGCGTGGACGAGCTTGGGGAAGTCCGCGCGGCCGGTGCACTCGGCCTCGAGTTTCGTCCAAAATTGGTCGTGCACGCGCTCCACCAGAGCCTTCAGCTGGGCGATGATGTTGCCCTGTAAAAAGAAGTTGTAAATGAGCCGACTGGATCAGTGAACTGACTTGGAGAACGTCTTCACTGCGGGGCAAATCGCCGTAATTGGACACCAGCGGTTGACGGCGCTTCGCGCCGTCCCCTGCTGGTGGTGTCGTTAGACTGGTGCGTATCGAACGCTTTTGTCGATTTTGTTTGACGAACCATGTGCTCGTCGCAATGGGAGAACACTGAGTCGCGCTTCACAACGTTCGAATTTGATTGAAACTCGGCGAACAGGCCGTTTTTCAGCAGACACATCGCTGTTCGTCCATTTCGCTCTTACGGTCCCAAGAAAGAACGATTCGTACCTGAAAAGCCGCGCAGGAATGCAGTCTTCAAAGACGACGGCGCGCACAACGCTCTACCTTACCCGCAAACAACGCCTAATAGTCTGCTTTGATGCCAGCAAATGGAAAAAAACGAATGGCGGCTGCGGCGACCGAAGAAATTGGCCGCAAAGCTAGAGTGCATATCCCCACCGCAAAACGCGCCATTACTCCTCGACAACCAAACGTTTAAAAAATTTGGAACGGTGGTAAGCAGAAAAACTACGTGCTCGATGTTTCTGCCAAGTTTCAGAGGAATCGGTCCACGTCTCTTCAAACCCGCCCGCTGTTTGCGCAAAATCGGGGCTTCGGTTAGCGGGCATCGCAGTGGCCAAGCGGGCCAAAAACGAAAACAAACTGCACATCACTGGAAAGCCCGGATTCTGCGCCTTCAAATGAGACCACATTCATGTCATGACGTCAAGAGTGCAATGAGAACGACGGATTTTAAGATGGCCGAAAGTTTTGAAATTGACACACAATTTTTCTCCGATTTATACGTTTCTGTGTTCGATCCAATCAACGCAAAACCGGCCGCAAACGATGCGCAAGACCTTTTTCTAGCCTTATTTTGCCCGGTTTGCCAAATAAAATTCGGAGAGCCGAGAACGGTGCGTCCGAGTGTGGACCTCTTCGATTTTCCGCCTCGACCTTTCGTCTTTGGGCGATCACAACTTTCTTCAACGACGTTTCCTGATGATGCGGCCAACTGATAAAATGTTCCTCGTTTCAAGGCGCATCTTTTCGTCCACAGGGCGGTTGAATTTGGACCGCAAAGGAAAACGGTACGGTGCAGAACGTCGGAACGGAACGTTGAACGTGCCTGCCGGCGGTCGAAATGCACATTTTCGGAGTTCGCGCATGGAACTTCCTCTAGCCAGAAAAAATTTCAGCTCGATAGGTCAAACCGCTAAAAAGTTGAGGATGAGTTTGGGACGAACAAACGACCCGGTTAGCGCCGTTTACGGGGGGATTTTCGGCTGAAACGGAGCGGCAATCAGAACGGGAGGGTCGCGGAGACGGCGCGTAGCGGATAGAAAAGGACGGAAATAAAATCTCGTCGTTCGTCCTTCCTCCAAGTGACACGCGGTAGCAAAAAGTGACTGGCGAACGGAAAACGACCGCTTTTATCAGCCCGTTCGCGTCTTCAAGGAGATCCGATGGGAACGGCAGTTTGAGAAAACTCGCTTCTGATCGCGGCGTTCACACCGACAGCGCTCGCCTGCGATGAGAAACCGCCGCTCATCCGCGCTGTTCTCACAGCAAGACGAAGCGACTGATGAGAAAACGGGCGAAGAGCAGCGAGTGGAGTCCGCTTGTTTCTCGGTGCGCAGCTGGCAATCCGAAAGACACGAACGAGTGACTCACACGTTTCTCTCGGCGGACGCGAATTCCGATCCTAAGACTCGTGCCCGCCGCACGGCCATTCGGAACATCTGCGCGGCCCGCAAAAAGGCAAACAACCGCCGATCGTAGCGAAGGAAGAAACAAAGAAGATGACTAACGCACTGGCCTTCGATCAAAGCAAAAGAAATTGAGGAAGCGGACGCACTCGTCCAACGATAAAAAGATGGGTGCTGATCCTTCGGCTTGCTTTGCCGGTCGGCCTCCGCTTGACTTCAATCGAAAACAAGAGAAAAGCAGACGAGAGTTCGGGAACGCATCGAACGATCCGCTCTCCAACGAAAAACCTCGCCGTTTGGCCGCCGGAGCGAGCGGGTCGATTGGCGAACAGCGGCGGTCGAATCGCCTTCCTCTCGGCCATTTCGCTCGTTCTCGGGGCGTCGACCGACGAACAGGTTCGTCCCTGCGCCGTCTGCCACTTCTCGTTGCCCGCCGTCTTTTCGCTCAACGGTCGGCCGATCGCGCTCATTGGGGCGGCTTGTGCGGCCGCCGGCTTTTGCCCCGTCCCGTTTGGCCCCGCTAGACGTCAAATGCGGGGACCATCTCGTTTTCACAGCGCGGCGAAGCAATGGAGCTGCGTGTGTTCGCTCGCAACTGACGAGCAGGCGGCTGAACGATTGGATTGCTGGCCGTCGGTCGTGCCCACAAAAGCCATCAGACGCGTTGTTGGATTGCGTCGAACAAGATCAAGCATTGTGCGAGTGGCCGTCAAGCGAGTAAACAAATGCTGCTTTGGGTGTGGAGGTTGTCAATCGTTGCCTCTAGTCTAATCGCCTTTTATGTGCCCTGGATTCGAGCAATCGTGAACGAACAGCGGTTTATTTACGAACTGAAGAAGGATTCTTGTACCTGTGCCTGAACGACGATGGAGCTCTCTGCCGTCGCTTTGGATGAGCGAGAGAGGTGAGGCTTCCATATTCCAGCTCGTCTCGTCAGGCCGCTCGCCTTTGCCCTCCCGAAAGGCAACGTTGATCGAGCGGTCTTATTCTCCACCCGCACCGCCCCGCCCCACATCCAGCAGCCGAAATTCCTCGACGAATCGATTTTATTTCGGAAACAAACGAGAATTCCCTTTCGCGGGGCACACAAACGAGGGACAAAGGGAACAACTAGAGGAGGACAAGAGAGAGAATACTGGATTTGGGGGCAACGGATGGACGTTCGTTTAAGTGCCCGACTTGGCCGTCGACTTCGGCGCCGCCACCGAGGACTTGAC
The DNA here is from genome assembly GCA_024699865.1 of Aphelenchoides fujianensis. Lineage (NCBI taxonomy): Eukaryota > Metazoa > Nematoda > Chromadorea > Rhabditida > Aphelenchoididae > Aphelenchoides > Aphelenchoides fujianensis. The sequence goes on from JAMPIO010000267.1 coordinate 28,499, forward strand.
CGCGCACGACGGTCCCATTTGCACCGATTTGATCACCGAGTTGTTGCCGCCCGTCGTTTTCTGCAAGCAGGCGAGTGAGTGGACAAAGGGGATCTGGGGGCCTCACGTTGGCGCCCGAACCGCCGCCGCCCATCGCCATCGCGTACGTGTCGACGCGTTTGGGGCGGCCGTCGGCGTCGCCGGTGACGCCGGCGGTGGCGCCCGGGTCGGCCTGCGTGACGTTCGTCTGGTCGGCGCAGGCGGCCTTCTTGGCGGCGGCCTTCGCCTTGCACTTCTTCAGCGCGAACAGGAGGCCGCCCACCGCGGCCGCCACGAGCAGCAGAAGGAGCGCCAGACCGCTGCAACGGCCGGCAGTGAGGAGTGGTCGGGGAGGAGGGGCGACTCACATGATCAACCACAGCGACCAGCCCGACATTCCACCCTTCTTGTGCTTCACCAGGTCGACCGCACTGTCGTTTGTCTCCGCCGTCGTCGTCGCAGTCGGTAGTCGAGCCCGCCGAAAAGCACTCCGCTCCTCCCCACACTTTAATCGCCTGTTGAGCGAGTGTTCCAGCCGTCGGCCTTGTGCTCTGCGGCTGGAGATCGGAGCAACACTGCTGGCTGGAAGGTATCATTTTTTTCAACACGTGCAGACCTTTTTTCCTCTGTATTACCCCTGGTGGAGACGAGGCTGATGTGAGAGGTTAGCAGAAGAAAACAGCGGGCGGCGGCCTTCCGACGAAGTTGCTCTCTTCCACTCATCCACTGATTCCACCGACTTTCGCGCCCGAGCGAGCCGCTCTCGTGCGCTTCTGCTCGTTCGTCAATCTCCACTCTGTGAGACTGTCAAGGTTCTCCGCGTCTACGTTCTCTTCTTGCCCCGGCCATCCCTTCTTTTGACCGGTTGGCCTGCTCCGGACTGCAAGGAAGACTTTCCGAAGATAAGTAGGGTCCACAGAGTGAAAGGATTTTGTACCGCGGCCAATCTGCTCCCACTTACAAGTAAAACCGAGGAGTGGCTCGGACAAAGTTCCCGAATTGACCGCAACTGTTCGTCATTCTTGTTCTTTCCACGGAAGTTCTTTCGAGTGATCAAAGCCAAGTGAACCAAACCTAATTTTTATTTCTCATCCACAGCAGAACACAGACGAAGGAATGTCCGGGCAATTACGAAGCGATCATCCAATAATCGCGTCGGTTTCACACTCATCCACTCCGCTAGGTTGCAGCTCGTCGCCCATGTTGTCGTTGTAACGCTGCTCGCAGTCGTAGCTTTCCACGGCCGCCAAGTCCAGGGGGTTCAAGACCACGTGGCCCTTGTCCCAGAGGTCGCCCGACGGGATGTTGAAGTTGTGGCACTTCCACTGGCCGCCCGTGCGGCAACGGTGCTTGCTGAAACACGGAGGAAGATTAACGACGAAAGAAGACGGGCAACTCACATGGCGACGATCATGTATTCCGAGCCGTCCATCTCCGAGGCACTTCCCGTCGCTTTCCAGATGCCCTCGTACGTGTCGTTGAAGTTGGTCGTGACCGTGCGGCAGAAATCGTCCTTGTCGAAGAAATTATATAAACCCTGATCTAAAGGACGGAAGAAGTGATTCGGAAACAAGCGTGTGCCCGGACCTTTTTCGTAGAGCGCGACCATCTGAAAACAGCGAGACAGTTGAAAGGAAAACGAGCTTGCGTGCACTTACGCCCCAGTTGTACGGGTGGAGACCGCAGAACCTAAAATACTACCCCCTTTTTCCATTGAATCAACACAAACGTACACTTGCTGCTCGATGTCGTAGGACTCGGTTTTGCCCTCGACCGCGACCATCGCCATCGTGAGGAACAGAGCGCCGAGGAGCACGCGAACGGCCGTCATTTCGGAGGGAAGGAGGGCTGGAGCAACCGATTGGGAGAGCGAACACACGAGCGAATGGGCGCCGAGCGGCCGGTCGAACAAAGTGGACTTGTCGCGAAACACCCGCAGCGAAATGCGGCCCTTTGGCTTTGCGTTAGTTCGGGATTGCTCCTCATTCCTCCTCGCAAGCCGAGCAGTCGCAATGGCGAAACAGCGCTCGTCCTTGCCCACCTCCGGGTCGGCTGTTCGAGCGGACGAACGAGTCGGAGACACTCGAGGAATCCGGCTACTTTTCACTCGCACCATGAAGAAATAACTCCTTTCTTTACTGAGATTTCCGTAAGAACTCATGCTCAAATTCGATGACTGTCTGTCCAGAACGAACCGAAGGGGAGGAGCGGCTTCTCGCCGGCACAAGACGGCACTCGCAAGTGTGGAGGCGGTCTTTCTCCTGTCGCTCACTTCTTTCGTCGGCATCCGCGTGAGCGGACCGTCCACTTCTTTTTCACCTCAAACGGCGGTCGATCGGCGTTTGAGTGGAGAGCGCTAGTCCACGATGAGCGGTTTTCTTGTCTGTCTCTGCGCACATCTCTCGCTGCTGCCGATCGTGAGTGGAGGCCGCACAGGGAACAACGCGGCTTTCTGGACGGATTCCCTCGTTTTGCACACGTGAAGCGAGAAGTCAGCCGGAGGCATCAAGTGAGCCCGCGTTCGGTCGAAATATCGATGCAGATTGGAATAAACAGTTAGTCTTCATCCACTCAAGAGCATCAACAACGAGTCAGGGGCTGTTCTCTTTTCTCTGCGAGCTCCATTGCGTCGACGATGTCGTTCTTCCGGCTCTTTTCAATCTTCAGTGCTTCGCTCACCATTTAACGTTTATTGTCCTTCCCTCTTTTCTGCTCGTCCATTCGACTCCAAAGCGAAGGAACGTTTCTTCTACACACCGCACGATCCACGAGGCGCGCCCACACAGTGGCAACCTGAAACAACATCCTTCCGCACACCATCCTTTCTCAAAACTCACCGTTCTCGCAAGTGGAGTCCATTGTGCAGTGGTAAGGGACGCATTTTGTGCCGCTCATCAGGAAGAAACGGGCATCCACTCGCTCGGTGCAGACGAAGAGGAGAGTAACGACGAACACAACGAACAGCGCGGCTTTCATTTCAATTCGAATGGTTCCTGTCTGCGGGCAGCATCCTTTTATTCGGTCCACAGAACGCTCCAGACTCCGCAATCCATAGTCAATTGGAAGAATCGAATAAGCAATTGGAAAGGCAGGCTTGCATTCAATTGCTTTTGGAATGATGGCTTTTGAGTGTTTATGAATGGCTGTAAGCGACGAAAGGCGAGTCGTGCGACTCGATTATGAGACCACGCGATGAGTAGAACCACTTGTGTTCTTTGGTAGAGCATTCGAGGAAGTTTTCAGTGCTGGATCGCAGCAACCGACCGATTGGATTGCGTACTCTTTTTTCTTGCGGCTGTAAATGCCCGCGGTAACGTCGATTGCATTCGGCTGGTCAAGGCAGGCGCCTAGTTAAGCAGCGCGCAGTGATTTCTTTCCAGTTTTCGCCCAGTTGGCACCCGCAGTCCACTCGAATCACTCCGCGCTCGGCTCTCTCAATGTCCTGTCAACACCCGCTTCTTCTCCGCGTCTACAGCCCCGATCTCCGGGATGAGCGTCTCGAGGGTCCGCAGTCGTCCCTCCCGTCTCGTCCGGCCACGAAGTGTCGCCTGGAAGTTTGGGGGCAGCAGGCGCTGCTTTGGAACGTGAAGATCGCCGTCGAGGGCCCTGCCGAGCATCTGCGAGCTTCCGTGTGGATCGAAGACCTGGACGGGCACAAACTCGGGCGACGTGAGCCACGACCGCTTCCTCCGAACTCTTTTCGGTTGCAGAAACCGCGGTCCGCGTGAACGCCGACCACGTGGTTCGCGGGCCGCAGCGCGACCACCGCGTCCACTGCGCCGTGTGGAGCGACGAGTGCGCGCTGTGCGAAGAGGAGCGAGAAGCAAGGGATGCGGCCGCCAAGCAGTCGGCAGCGAGTGATTTGCTTCATTCCTCTTCCTCTCGTTCCAATCATCGTTTGTTTGAAGAAGAGCAGCACCTGCCGTCAGATGAAGAAGCATCACGGGAACTCCACTCCCGCATTCTGCAGCTGCAAGGAGAAGTGGCCGATAGGAAGCGGCAAGCGGCGGCGTTCAAGCGAGAAGTAAGTACTCATCGTTCCATTCGCTTTGTGATGGTCTTTAATCAAACGCGTTCGTTGCAGGTCGAGGAGTTAAAGTCGGAACTGGAGAACGAAAGAGCGCATTTCGCTATGCTCCAACGCGAACTCCAGCAGCACATCCGTGAGGGACAGAAGAAAGACGCGGAATTGGTCAATGCAAAGAAAAAATTGACGGAAACGCAGCAGCGGGTGAGTTTGACAAACGATCATCAATCGGTCGCTTTAGAACGAGAATCTGCTCCGAAAGCTGTCCGAGTTCGAACAGAAAGACGAGAAACAGGAGAAGTGGCTTTCACCCGCCGATCGGGCGGACTTGTGGGAGATGCGGCTGGAGGGTTGTCGGCCGGACTTTCGGCTGCTGGTCGGCGGTCAGGAGATCAAGGCAAACAGCAGAACGCGCTAACGAACCCGTTCATTCTTCTTGCAGGTCCACAAGAACATCCTAGCGTTGAAGAGCGCTTTCTTCTTCGAGGAGTTCCGCGCCAACCCACAGGCAACAGAGCACACGATCGAGAGCATTTGCCCGCGAATTGTTCACCGAATGGTCGTCTTCATGTACCGCGGGCATCTCCGCGGGCTCGAGAAGGACGCCCGCGAGTTGTACGCGGCGGGTCGCTGCTTCCGAGTCGCTTCGTTGATCGTGAGATCTCCGCTGTGCTGCCTCTTCTCTTCATTCATCCCGTTTGTTCAGGAGGAGTGCACAAAGATTTTCATTCAAGAGACCTCCGCGGAGAACGTCGCCGAGCTTCTCGTCCTGGCCGCCCGCCACAACGACGAGCGGTTGGCGAAATTTGCGGTAGGTTTCGCTGAAGCGAATGGAGGTAAGGAGCGTCTGCTTTCGGCACCGGTGATCCAGCAGCTTGAGCAGAATGAGAAGGACACGTACGAAAAGATTGTGGCCTTCACGCGATGAGTCGAGTGTCGGTTGTTTGTTGTTCAATAAAATGATTTAACGGTTGCAAGGGCGGATACTGTTTTGTTGTTCAGAAGTGTGGACGGAGAGGTGCGGGGGTCAAGGCGAGCGCAGGTACGCAAGTTAGAGACCTCCACTCACGATCAGTTGTTGTGGGATGTGTGTGCTCCGATCCAAGCAGGAGGAAGAGCAAAACAACCTCTCAGCGACGGCTTGTGAGTGAGTGCCCGCGGTCAGACGCCGATTGCGCTCTGCCGACCCACGCGGCGTTGTTTTCGCGCATTTAAGCGGGCAGCCGGTCGGCTTCTTCCACCAGTCCACTCGGACCATCCACCCAACACTCCGCTCTCTCCCCTCTTGCTTCTCTCGCAATGTATTCGACGTGTGGACACCCGAAGCCTCTCGCCCTCCACTCGGTGCTGTTCAACGGCTTCGATGCGAAGAGCCCGCCCTGCCCGCTTCCCTTCCGTCCGGAGACCACGTGCAGCCTCCAAATCACCGCCGGAGTGACTCCGCAGTCGTGGACGGTGCGGGTCGTCGCGGAGGGCGACGCGGAGGGCCTGTGGAGCTCCCTCGTGATCGAAAACCCCAGCGGACAGAAGGTCATCCAATGTGAGTCACATCAATCGATTGGTTTCAACGTACTCCAACGCTTTTAGATTGGAGCGCGCCGATCAGTGAGAACCACGTCTTCACGTACACGAACGGTGGCGCCTTCCGTATTTAGGCCAAAGTGCGGGACACCAAGTGCGCGCAGTGCGAGGAGTGGAAGAAGGCGAATGCCGGCAAGACGCAGGCGATGGGAACTGCTGCTCTTCGTTCCAAGGTCCGTTCTCTGCTTCTCTCAATTGAATCGACCGTCCGTTTAGATCGAGCAGCTGGAAAGCCGCCTGTCCGAGCAGCAATCGCGCGCGGAGAAGATCGAAGGAGAGCTCCAAGCGCGCATCGAGAAACTGGAGAATCAGGGCGCTGAAGAAGTAAGTTCAATTGATCGTTCTGTTGCTAATCCGTGTTCAGAAAGAGAACGGGGTGACCGCGATCGATGAGCTCCGCAAGGCGCTGCCATCGGCGATCGAAGGCGCGGACTTCCGGCTCCTGGTCGACGGGCAGGAGATCAAGGTGAGCCGTAACCGATGCTCTATCATTCAATCATTTGCTTGCAGGTGAACAAGGACCTGCTCGTCGCGAAGAGTGTCTTCTTCGCCGTCGAACTCCTCAAGAATGCGGCCAAGACGGAGCACACGATCGAAGGGATCAGTGCGAAAGTCGTGAAGCGCGTGGCCGCGTTCGTGAACGACGAGCGGCTGAACGGGCTGGAGGCGGATGCCCGCGAGTTATACGTGGCCGCTCGTCGTTTCGAGATGCCCGAGTTGATCGTGAGTTCTCCTACACTGTCCGCCTTCTCACTCTCTTCTCGCAGGCGGAATGCACGCGCGTGTTGAAGGCTGGCTTGTCGACCGAGAATGCGGCTGATCTCCTCGTGCTGGCAGCTCGCCACGACGACCGCGAACTCACCGGCCACGTGCTGGAGTTCGCCGAAGCGAACGGCGGGAAGCTGCGTCTTCTCACGGCCCAGCCGATCCTCGATTTGATGCCGAACGAGCTGGACACGTACAAGAAGGTGGTGGCCTTAATGCAGTGAATGTTGTCCGCTTATTTGTCTTTGTTGTAAATAAACCGTGTTGCCGAATCGTCCTCTCGCCGTCGAAAACAAGGGTCCGTGAGGTGCAGCGGGAAACCTGCGGGTTTTTTTAATCGATTAACCACGAAATGTTCGATTCAGAGCGGAAGTGCGCGATTCGTTTGCTGCTCGTTGTGTTCTTCCGGATGCGGAAGATCATGTAGGACTTTCGTTTTGAAACTGCGGCCGCGTGCTTCAAAGTCGCCCTCCAGCTTTCATCGTTTCAAAATTTGCAGCCCTTCTGCTCACTCATTTCCTCCGCTTTCAGGTGGCCGTCGATCCCGACCGAAGATGACGCCCGCGTGCAAGCATCACGCCTTCTTCTCGAGCGTCCTCAGCGACGAGTACCGCGGTGTGGACGTCCGGAGTCCCAAATGCGATATTGCCTTTCGCCCGGGCACGAAATGCAGCCTTGTGGTGACCAACGGGCCCGATCTGGATCTGCACGTGAAGATCGCGGTCGACGGCTTCGCCGAGGGACTGAAGGGCGCGATTTGGATCCTGGACGAACAAGGACGCGAGTCGGTTTTGCGTACGTGTTCTCTACTTTGATTTGTTCATCATTAGGTGCCAATTACAGGCTCGAACGGTAAAGTCAACACAATTCACGAGATCGTGGCAGTGCTCAATGACCACGTGTTCTGCATGGTGTGGCTCGACGAGTGCCCGTTCTGCGAGGACGAGGCGAAACTGAAGGCGATCCACGAGAAGGAGCTGCAGACTCTCCGCTCGCAGGTTTGCCGCTCCCACTTATCTCCCCCTCAGGAATCGCTTTTTTCAGCTGAAGACATCTTAGGACCGCTTGGGTGAGCAGCGACGGCTGGCGGCGAACTTGCAAAACTCTCTCGAGTCCCGCATTCAGCAACTGGAGCAAGAAGCGGCGGACAATGAGCGGAAGCTGGCGGCCGCCGTCGACGAGGTGAGTGCCCGTTCACTTCGTTCGATCGATCATCCCACTCATTTTAGCAGGCGGTGTTCAAGCAGGAAAACGACCTGTTGACCGCGGAGATCGCCGGCCTGAAGCTCGCCCTCGAGGAGCGAAAGGCGGCGAGCGAGGCGGCAGCTGCGAAGAAGTCGGCGCTGGAGAAGGAGGTGAGTCGAAAGCCTTTCGCACAACGGCCGATCATCTCTCGTGTTCCAGATGGAGGCGATGCGCTCGCAGCAGCAAGGCGAACAACGGGTGGATGAGTCGGTCCCGACGGCCATGTGGGAGATGCGCACCAGGGCCTTCCTCACGGACTTCTGCCTCGTGGTCGACGGAGTAGAGATTCCGGTGAGCTCAAGCGCATGTTTGCACTCACCTCTCTTTCGCCTGCAGGTCCACCGCACGGTCCTCGCCCTCAACTCGATGTTCTTCGACTCCCTCTTTCTCTCGCAGTCGGCCGTCGCTGAGTACCCGGTCGAGGGCATCAGCTGGAAAGTCGTGCAGCGGATGCTCCAGTTCATCTATTGCGGACGTCGCGAAGAACTCAAGGAGGATGCCGCCGAGCTGTACGCGGCCGCCCACCGCTTCCAGGTTGCCTCGCTGTTGGTGAGTTCCCAGCTTGCTTCTCTCTTTCAATCCTCTCGTTCAGGACGAGTGCAACAAGTCGCTGAAAGCGGGCATCACGGCCAACAGCGCGGCCGACCTTCTCGTGCTCGCCGTCCGGCACGACGACGAGCGGTTGGCCGCCTTCATCGTGGACTACGCGGAGGAGAACGGCGGGAATTTCCGCCTGCTGGTCTCCGACTCCGTCCACTCGCTCGTCCGCCACCAGCTGGCCGTCTACGAGAAGATCGTCCGCCTGCTCAAGGACGGCTCGATGGTCGCCGAACCGAGCGAACAGCAGCAGGTGCTCTCGGCCGACGACAACGCAGACGATCAGTCGGAGTCCAGTGCGTCCAGCGAGTGGGAGGCGGTCGACCCGAAGTGAACGTCCTTTTTCTTTGACCTTTCGTTCTGTTCCTCTCGATTTCGTAGGGTTCCAACCTCTCGTTCCCAATTGTTGTGTGCAGTTGCTTCTCACTCACCCCCTCACTTCTACACATCTGTTTTCACTCACTTTGTTCGCGCAATAAACGAGACTACAACGGGCATCTGTCGACTTTCTGATCGAAGCGAACACTCGCTGCCAACATCCTTTCTGCGCGCAGGTTGATCGAATGGAATCGAAGGGTTGCTCGGTCCGCCCGCACATGAGCGACAAGCCCGGTATGCCCCGCGGTCAACCGTTGCCCTCGATTGCGGGCGACGCGCGGACCCGAGCGGCAGTAAGCGGCCTCCGCCCTCACTCGGCGCGCAGTCCAGTCGGACATCTTTCCCTCCCGCTCCGATTCGAAAGGAGGATGGCGCTCTGCCCGCACTCGGTCCTCTTCTGCGTGGCCGGCAGCGAACTTCGCGACGGTCGGGCGGAGAGCCCGAAATCCTCGCTGCCCTTCCGTCCGGCCACAAGCTGCCGGCTGGAAGTTTTCAAGCAGGGATCGTCGTTCGTGATCGCGAAGCTCGTGGTCGACGGCGATGCGGCCGGTCTGCTGGCGTCGGTGTGGACCGAAACGATGGACGGGCACTTGATTGGCGAGAGTGAGTGCTCGTTTCTTTTAAACGTTCACCAGACGGAGCGAAAGTAGACGCTAGTCGCCTGCTTGTCCTCACAGCTTCCATTCGTTCCGTTGCAGAACACACCGTCCTCGTGAACACGTGGCACTTCACCTGCAGCACGAAGCCGGAGCGCCGCATTTTCGGCCGCGTGTGGAGCGCGGAGTGCGCGCTGTGCGAAAAGCAGCGCGAAGAGGAACGGGCGTCCTCCAAGGAGCAGGCTGCGACGCGTCGATTTCTGGTTCGTCCTTTCGATCTCGGCTTCCAACCGGTCGTTTCAGGCCGAAGAGCGAACGCCGGTCGAACCGCCGCAATCGCCCACTCGTCAGGAACTTCACGAACGCATCCAACAGCTGGAAGAAGAAGTGATCGGCAAGAACTGCGAGCTGGTGGTGTGCGAACAAGAAGCGAGTTCTTTGATCCCATCCCTTCTTAGTCGTTGTTTAGAACATGTCGTTAAAGTGGGAGAACGTCGAACTGCAGGCGAAAATCTTCGCACTGGAGTCGAAGTGCAGTGAGCACAAGGAGAAAGCGAAGGTGGGGGCGGAAAAGCAGAAAAAGCTCGTCGCCCAGGGCGCTGAACTTCAAAAGGAGGTCAGTTTGCTTTCCATCTCTCATCAGCTGGTCGTCTGTTTGTTCAGTTCGAAGAACTCACCACAAAGCTGCAAGAGGCGTGCCGCTCCTCATTGACGTGCGAACAACTCGAGCGCCGAATCGACGAGCAGAAGAACGTGTTCTACGAGCTGGAGAAAGAGGTGGGCTCTCTCGCATTTTACCCCCTAACGGGCAATTGCGTTTGATGCAGAACCAAACGCTGAAAGCCACGTGCGAAGAACAGGCGAACGAGCTGAAGATCGCGACAGAGGCGCAGCAGGCGCTTATAGACGAGGTTTCGCTAATTCTTTCCACTCGCCCGCTCTCATTTCCGGTTCGTTTAGATTGAATGCCTGAAGCTGAAACACGTGGAAGAAAAAAGGCGCTTCTTTTCGCTCGAAAGAAAACTCCGCCTCGTGATCGCCGCGGAGCGGAAAAAATCGCAGGAATTAGGCGAAGAAGTAGCCGATGGGAAGCTGAAATTGAAGGCGGCCGAAGAGGAGGCAAGTCATCTGATTGCTTGTTTCATGCGTTTAGTGGACTTGCAGATCAAGCAATTGCAAGAGCGCAAGGAATCGTTAACTGCCGAGAACACCGCGCTGATCGTGAGTTCCCTCCGCTCTTCACCTTCAATCCTCTGCTTGCAGGAGGTGATGAAAGCTGGCATTTCGGAGGAGAACGCCGCCCACATCCTCGTGTTCGCCGCCCGCCACAACAACGAGCAGCTCGCCGCCTCCGTCCTGGAGTTCGCAGAGGTCAACGGCAGGAAGGTCGACCTCTTCGTCGCCGAGCCGATCCAATCGTTGTTGCCCGGAGAGTACGAGACGTACAAGACGATCGTCCAGTTCATGAAACGTTTGTGAACGTGTTTTTGTTGAATAAACGTAAACAAGTGCTTTCTGCCCTTGAATCAGACAATTGATGGGCTGTGTTAAGTGGAGAACAGTCTTCCATAGGTCTGCTCGACGTCCTCGCTTGCTGAACACTCCTGGATCGTGCCAGCGTCGGCTTCACTTCGCAGCGATCGCGTGTTTTTTGATGCACGCGATGGCCACGAGCAGGACGCACAGAAGAGCGGCGAAGAAGATTCTGAACACACGAATGTGGCCAAAAAGAGCATTCAACTGCCAACTCACATTCCCTTCCACACGGCCGGGTAGTCCAGCGGGCAGCAATCCGTCCCGCAGCACACGCACCGCTCCGGGCAGCTCCACTCCAACGCCGCCGGTCGGCTGCCGTTCTCGAAGCGGACCTCAACGAGCGAACGAGTAAGAGGGCAAAAGAACGAAGGGGCAAACTTGAGCGAGAAATTCGTCGACCGCACTGGACTCCGTCGAGTTCACTTCCGTGCTGAAATTCGAGGCCAGCTGCAGAGCTTCCCGCAGAAATCCGAGCGGAAAGCGGCAGACGAGCGGCGGAGCGGGTCGGCTGGAGTGGACGAAGAGAAACGAGAGGCCGTCGTGCACGAGCGGCCGGTCGGGCCGCCGAATGACCGCCATCGTCGAGTAGAAGTGGGAAGCGAGGGAAGAAACGAGTGAGCGGGCGGTGACAGTCGATCCCAGGCCGTCTCCCTCGCGGATGCTAAGCGAAAGCGATCGATCGGCGAAAAAAGAAGAAACGAACGTCGGATCCGCGTTGAAGGCGGCGATCGAAGCGGCGCGAGCGGCCGCGAAGCCGTCGTGGCCACCGCCGACGCCCCTCGCCGTCCCGAACGAGCAGAAGACGAAAATGACGGAGATCGCCGTTCGCATGACCCGATCACGCGCCTCTGCGCGCTCCGAACGTTTCGAGCAGTGAAGGTCGTCTTTTTACACTCGCCGCTCCTCGCTCGCACTTCCGCTTTCCACCTCGCCAAAGAGCGCGCGGGTTGAACGGCAAGGACGTCTCTTTTGCGTCATGAGTACTTTGATGAACGAGCGTGAACAAGAGCAACGATCAGTAAAATAAATTAGCCGAGCAAATGTCCAGTCAGTGAACCAAGCTGGAGGCAGCAAGCGCAGTCCTCGCTGCTGATAGATCCGTTCCAGCAGTTCTGTCCGCTCGTTTCATCTTCTGCCCCCGACGAATCCAACTCTAATAAAGACTCTTTTTATTCACACTTCCTCCCAAACGAACGGAACAGAGCAAACAGGCAGCAAGAGACCGTACTCAATTCTGCAAGCAGGCCTTGTAGTCCTTCTCGGTGAAGGGCTCGCCGAAAGTCTCGTTCTCCCAGCGCCACATGCAGTCCTCGTTCTCCGTGTCCGAGCTCGCGAGGTCGATCGGCTGCAGCGTCTGGAGCGGGCCGTTCGGGTCCGGATTCCAGGTGTTCCAGCGCGGACGCCACTGGACGGTGCAATTCCACTCGCCGTTCGTCCCGCAGCGGTGTTTGCTGGAAGGCGGAATGATTGGAGCCGAGGGGGAGAGGGCGGCACTCACATGACGATGGCGGCCCAGTTGGGGTACAGGACCTCCGTCTCGGATCCCTCGGCGTACCAAATTCCCTCGTTCGTCCCGTTGTAGTTCGTCGTGGTCACGTCGCACAAATCGTGGGCGTCCCAGACGATTGGGGTGTCGACTAAGTTTTGACGCATGGAATGCCAAAACGGAGCTTTCGGCCGTTCGGTCGCGTCCGAACTCGAACTGTTGCGCGTGTTTGTGCGGTAGAAGGCGTGCAAAAATGCGCACAGCGCTTTCGTTTGTGGACTCGCTCGAATCCGATCGCCGAGCGACAACCACGGGGTTTTGGCATTCCGTGCGTCAAAACTTAGTCGACGCCCCAATTAAGGCGAGAGAGGACGGGGAGTCAAACGGGCACTTACAAACGTTCCAGCCTGCAAAAGGGGGAGTAAAGGAGAGCAGCAGGAAGGAGGCACTCACCGTCGTCCGACTCGTAGATCGCGACCATCTGAAACGAAGGATCGTGAGTTCACAAGAAACTTGTGGCTTCAACGAACGCCTTCGTTGTACGGCACGGTGCCGCAGAGAACTTGCTGCGTGAGGTGGTAGTAGGCGGTGCGGGACTCGACCGCGGCCACGAACAGAGCGCCGAGGAGCAGAGAGCGAGCGGCCACCATCTCGGAGAGCGATCACACGGACGAATGAGTGGCGAGCGGCCGCGGCCGGCCGAACGAAGTGGACTCGTCGTGAAACTCCCGCAGCGAAATGCCCGCTGTGTGTTGCGTTCGCGGCACTTTCCGGGCGATTGGGATTGCTCTTCTCAACACCTGCAGTCGACAAGTCTTTCCCTGCCGAAGTTCCCGGATCTGCTGCAAATGTTCGTTCTTCTTGCTGCTCCCATGGAAGTCCTGTCGACTAATCAAAAGCGAGAGAACCGAACCGAGTTTTTATTCTTCAACCACAGCGCACAACGATGAAGCGAGATTACGCAATAATATCGTTTTGGCATTTGTCCTCTCCTTTCGCCTCCAAGGCATCGCCCAAGTTGCCGTTGTAGCGCCCGTCGCACCGCAAGCTCTCCACGGTCGCCAAGTCCAGCGCGTTCAAGACCACGAGGCGCTTGTCCCATAAGTCGCCCGACGAGACCTCGAACTCGTGGCACCTCCACTCGCCGCGCGTGTGGCAACGGTGCTTGCTGACGAAAGAAGGATTGACGGAGATAAAGCGGGCAACTCACATGACGACGAGCATGTTGTCCGACGCACTGACCTCCGCTTCGTAGCCCGACGCCTTCCAGATGCCCTCGTCGGTTTCGTTGAAGTTGGTCGTCACCGAGCGGCAGAAATCGTTGGCGTCCGGCCAATCTAAAAGCCGGAAAACGTGCCGCAAGTACAAGCGTGCATCCTGACCCTTTTCGTAGAGCGCGACCACCTGAAAGAAGCAAGAAAGGTTAAAGGAAGAAGAGCTCGTTGCACTTACGCCCCAGTTGTACGGATGCAGATCGCAGAACACCGGAAAAACGGGAGTTAGGACTCGTTTCGCTCCAACTTTCATACCTGCTGTTGAAGGTCGTAGTGATGCGTTCCGCCCTCGACCGCGACCATCGCCGTCGCCACGAGCAGAAGGCCGAAGAGAGCGCGAACGATCGCCATTTCAAAGGGAAGTGCTCGAGCGACCACTTCGGACAGCAAACCACAAGATGGAATGAGCGGCGCGTGGCCGCCCGACCAAAATGGACTCGCCGCAATGCTCCGCAGCGAAATGAATGTTTAGCGTTGCGTTAGGCGCTTCTGTTAGTTCGAGACTGCTCCTCCTTCTCGAGCCGAGCAGTCGGAACGCCGGCGACTGCGAGGGGAGCGGTGTTGTTCCCGACTAGCGGCTACTGCCGCCGCTCCAGTCGGATGCCATTTCAAACGACGCTCGAGCAAGAGTTGTGATTCACTTTTGGTTGACAGTTGAAGAACACTCCCTTCAAAACGCTCCTTTATTCACAGCAAAGCGAAGAGGAAACGAAGGGCAATCACGCCGACAACAGCGAGTGGATCAACGACGATCATCGCCCGTTCGATCCACAAACCGCTGTTTCCCGCAAAGTTTGGAGGACATGCAAATGCTCACTTCCTCTACCAGTTTGCTTTTTGAATGCAAGCCGGGCGATGCGGGATTCCACAGTGATTTCTCGTACGGAGAAGTCGTCGTTCGGCTGCAGCAAAGGTCGATCAATAGGGCGAATCAGTAGAACAAACTGGCGCTCGATGTGGTGCCCGATCTTTAAGCCGTCCTCTACCTCGTTCCTCTCCGCAATCCGAGCAGTCTTCGGTCCAAATTTTGCACCACAATCGACCGTTTTCCAGCGCATTCCAGAAGACGTGCTCCGCGTTCAATCGAATGCTCGAGTCTGCAATCGGAGGAGAGATGCGCGGAATTGTCGGGCGGAACGAACGTTTGAGGATCGGCCGGCCGAAAGCGTTTTCCAGCACGAACGCCGCCTTCAGGCCGCTCGCGTCGCCCTCCACGGCGATCTTCACGTTCCAGCAGTCGGCGACGGCGCCCCTCGTGAATTCCAGCCGGCAGCTCGTGGCCGGCCGGAAGGGCAGCGGGACCTTCGCACTGCGCGTCTCCTCGCCGTTGCACTGGATGCTGAGGACGGCGAGCGAGGAGGGATGTTGACAAGCGGGCATCGGGGAGGGTTTGGAGTGGTGGGCGGGAGACAGGTGGCTGGGGAAGCAAGTGAGAGAAGGCCTTTGCTTGAATGCGTGCACCACCCATCCGACCTACGCGATCAACGACCTCTGTTTACCGCGAGCATCCCAACCCGTCGCTCATGTGAGAAAGTGAATGATTGGTCTGCCTGTTCAACTATCACTCAACCGTGTAAAAAACGGGACAATCGAAAACGTGAGCATTCGCTCTTCTCTTCGCAAACAGAATAATCTTTTGCTTTAAAATGAGCGCCCCTTTCGTTGCGCAACGCCAAATGCAATTGAAGTCGACTTCGTGGCGGGAGAGGCGGCGGGCAGCCAGTCGCTCGGTTTGTTCCTCCCGCCGAGCGGTCGGGTCCTTTCCTCCGCTCTCTCTGCTCTCTCCGCTCATTCTCCTCCCGCACCGAGCGGGTGGTCCGGCTGATCGGCAAAGCCGCTTCTGCCCTCTCGCCCGTCTCTTCTGCTCGTCTTCTGCGAGCTGCAATGCGACCTGCTGGCGTGAGTTCCGTCTTTCCCGTTCGTCTAATCCACTCGCTCTTTTCAGAGGCCATCGCTTGGAGCGAATTTGCGGCCCGTGTGCGTCGTACCGACCGGAAACCACAAGAGCCGCCCGGCGCATTGCGCCGTTTCTTCTCTTCTCCGCCCACCACTGTGGACGTCTTTTGTTGATGTGCTCGCTCCTCACGTCTGGTAGGCCGCATCAGTCAACAACCTTCTAATGAATTTATTTTGCAGAATGGCGTTGTGTCGATTCAACTGCGCTGCAACTGGTTCGTGGCGCTCACGTCTACCAAAAACAGCGTCCTTCTGGTGAGTTCTTCCACCCGCTCTCGTCCTACCGCCTTCCAGTGAACCGCGCTGATCACGATGTACAAACGCCCCAATGGCCGGTAAGAACACGAGCCCACCGCTTCAACTCATCTCCACTTCTTCCAGCTTCCGTTCGGCTGCCGCATGGTCGATGTTGTGGAACAAGCGGAAGAACAGCGACAATTCGACGCCGATGAACTCCGAACATTGTGCCCGTGGTGAAGTCGGTGGTGGGCGGCCGCCAAACGTTGGCTGAAGTGCGATCAACGACCACTTCAAACTCCAAGTCTCCGCTCGCTTCCAACGAACCAATTGGACGGAGACGACCGGAAATGTGAGTCGTTTGCTTCTCGTTTACGTTGCGGTCAACACGTATGGTTGTAGTGAGATCAGAGGCCGTGGGCACGGAGACGAGGAGCTGCGTCACGACTCGTGCTCCGATTTGCTTCGGGGTTCGAAAGACAAAAGCGATAGGTCCATTCTGCTCATTTCTTTCAATCGCTTCCCGTTGCAGGAATGCCGCGCGAGCCGATGAAAGGGGAAGTTCATTGGAAGAACGACGTGCGGCCGCGCTGGCTGCACAACGCCAAGGTCCTTTACTGGCTGCCCTGCCAAGCGCGTCCTCCCGCTTGGAGCCTGTCCACTGATACCGCCTGTGAGCGACTTCGACGAGTACGACCAAGGAGACCCTAATCTGTTCGGTTCGAAGATGAGACCAATTGGAACGACCACGAGCAAGGCACGTTCTCCGCCGTTCCCTTCTGCTAATCCTCGATTCTTTCAGCCAACTGTGCACTTTGGATTCCATTGCGACGAGATGAACCTCCTTTTGTTTGTTCGTGTGGACTACGGCAGCAAAAAGAAGCACGAATAAACTCGTTGGCAAAGGGCAGTGCTATTGGTTCGAAGTGTGTGAGAGGAAAAGCAAGTGGAATGGGAGGGCGCGTGGGAATGCAAGAAGACGGCAGGTGGACGATGTTCACCCGTTAATCGGGGATTCGTTTGTTCGTGGGCGATCGAACAAATCCCCACGAAATGAAGGCATTCTGCCGCCCCCACTTAATGACGAGAGAACAGCAAAGATGCGATGTCCTCACCGTTCGTCGCGCAAACAAGGCTACAGCCCACCTCGCTTTCGATCACAGCCGACTCTTCTTCTCGGCATCCCCACCTGTCTGTGTCTTCTACTGACTTACGCACACTAGCGGCTTATCCTTGCCGCTAACCTTCTTGAGAGTTTTTGGCGGAATGCAACAGATTCCTCATGTTTATTCCTCGAAACGAAACACAAACGAAGCAGAAAAGATCCACAGAACGAACAGCGAATTCAGGTCTGTTTGCACGCCTCTTCTCCCCACGGCTCCAAATCGCCGAAGTCGCCGTTCCAACGGTCCTGCGGTGCACTCGTAGTTCAGGACGGTCGCCAAGTCGACGCTCGGAAGGTCGAGGACGGAGATGTCCCACTCGTTCTTGTACCAGAGGCCCGGCGCGTCGGCGGCGACCTCACTCGTGTAGCACATCCACTGGCCGCCCGTCTTGCAGCGATGTTTGCTGCAGAAGAGAAGGATTGAAAGGAAGCCGGATGGGACTCACATCACGATGTGCATCCGGTTCGGGTGCGTAAGCTCCGATTCGTAGCCGAACGCCTTCCAGATGCCCTCGTACGTGTCGTTGTGGTTGGTCGTGACGATGCGGCACAAATCAGAGTTCTTCCACGTGCCTGAAAGCCGAAAGGAATGTCGGGGAGAACGCACGATCGCCCCGACCGCCGTCGTCCTCGTAGAGCGCGACCGCCTGAAAGAAGCCGGGTGGGATTGCAGAACAAAGATGCCTGAACGCACGCCCCAATTGTACGGGTATTTGCAGCAGAACACCTGGAAAATGGTAATTAGAACTCCTGTGGAATCAAGGCCCCCACCTGCTGCCGGAGGTGGTAGTACCAGTGCGCGCCCTCGACCGTCGCCGCCGTCACGAGCAGAAGGCCGAAGAGAGCACGAACGGCCGCCATTTCGGAGAGGAGAGCTCGAGCAACCGCTTCGGAAAGCGAACCACACGAACGAATGAGCCGTCGGAGCGAACGGATCGTCGAAGTGGACTCGCCGCCTTCGGTGTTCCTTTCGCAAGTCGAGGCGATTCCTTGTGCGGCATCCTTTCTTTTGCTGTGCAGTGAGCGATCGAGAGCCGTGTTTGAGAAGTTTCCGTAATCGCAGCGATTCGTAGACGAGATCCAATCAGCGGTCGTCGCTATTTGCCGACCCACTTGTTTCGATTGGTGGAGAACGGGTACATTATTTTCGATCACGTGATGAATTTATTGAGCAGTAACACTAGGAGCAGAAGCAATGTACATCTGGGCAGAAAGAATAAGATCAAAAGTCAAAGCACAAACAAGAACGTCCACAATGATTAACGGTAGGCGCCTCGTTGTGAGTGCAGCTCGCAGTCCCGCTCGGCCTCCACGCGGGCCAACTCCTCGTAGCGCCGTTGCTCGTCGGCGGGCAGTCGGTACAATCGAGTGCGTTCCTCCATTTCGGTTTGGAGGCGGTCGAGCACTTCGGCCGTCTGCCCGTTCCGTTTCGCCCACTCCAGTTCGTGCAGCCACTTGTGCAGCTGGAAGAAATCGTCCGCGTGGACGGCGTGCACGCGGCCCTCATCGAGCTTGCCGCCATGCCGCGCGTAGCGAGCGGGCGCGTTGATGAGCTCGTGGCGGCGGCGAAGTTCGACGGCCGTCTCCGTTTGCTCGGCGGTCAGCGGCCGGCCGACCTCTTCGTTCTCCTGCTTCACTTCGTCCATCGTTTCGTAGTACTGCAACCGCCGAATGATTGATTAGATGGATAGAAAGAACTCACCTCTCGTTCGAGAACCCACAGCATCAAGAGGGCCGTGCCGGAGATCCCCGCGTTCAGCAGGCAACCGACCGAGAGGACGGAGAACGGCGGCAGGTTGGGCACAAAGATCGGGAGGCCGGGGATCAGCAAGAGGGCAAGAGTGCAGAGAATCACAAGGAAGACCTTCAGTGCGGGAATCCAACGACGACGAGCGGCCGTCAAGAAGATGCCGCCGCCACGGGTCGCCGAAAACAAGACGGTCAGCGGGAACATCAACGAGAAAAACAGGTAGTACATTCCGAAGAACATCAGCGGCGTGTTGTCGTATCGTTCCTCCTAACGAGCAGTGAGTAGTGAGGAATAAGAAGGAGGAACTCACGACAATCTTCTTCACTCCGCTCATTCGTTTGGCCACGCACCAAAAACATCCGAATTCGCCGGCCAACAAAAGGAAGCCCAAGAGTTGAAGCAGTCGCTTCTGATGCGAGACCTTCATTTCTGAAAGCACGCGATTGAAACAAGTAGAAAACATAAAATTTGAAGAAGGATGAACGGAAGCACGGAAAACATTGAAAACGAGCCAAAAGCCGCCGGTCGCCGAGTGCACGTGCCCACAGTGGGACGAAAAAAGCCTCCAGCGGAGGAAACAAGCGGGAAGAGAAAAGCGGACGGCCTCGACCAGAACACACGGCTTGTCGCCCGTCCGCCCGCCCGCTTTCGACCACGAGCCACCCGGCAGAACGAAAAAGAGCGTCCTTTTTATTCCAAAGAACGAAAGCGACACGAATGACGTCCTGCGGGCCGTTCGGCTCTTCTTTTCGCAACCGGCGGAGGTCACAACCGCCGATCTCCGAACTCCCGATTGCGAAACGAGGGGGCGGGCGGCGATCTGGGGATATTTTCGGACGTTCCGTCACTAATCGTCTGTTTCTGATCGTTTCTGATTTGTGACCGTGACCTTTCGTTTGTGAGCGGCTGAAGAAGTAAACAGGAAGTGAGTCATCAGCCAGCGGAAGCGGCGAGTGTAAAACAAGTACAAATGAAAGGTTTCCGCTTGATCGCCGTCCCAAGCGAGTGATCATTTTGCTAACCTCTCAACAACTTTCATCGAGTGAAACAATTCAAACAAAGACCGATGTGCTTTGTTCTTCGTTCTAAAGAATCCACTTCGGACCTCCGGGTGTCACAAACTCCACTACAAACCTTCGCACACTCATTGGAGCTCCAAGAACCGCAAGCTGAAAGTCCACCTACAAAACGAAAGTGGAAGCGGCAGAAGACAGACGGCGGACGGAAAGTTTTGATCCTATCGAGCAACAAACCTCTGACTCGATTCTTCACTCCCTGCACGCGAAAGTGACGAAAACAACCCTCTTCTGCTCGCCCAATTCTCTTCCCAAAGCTTGATGGAAACGATCTCGCCGAACTGCTCGCCGAGTGCCGACGCGTTGAGCGAGTTGTCGCTATTCGATCACCATTTGGTCCAAGGCACATCCACCACCTCCTTCCGTTCACTCCTCTCTTCCTTCCAGTCAGCCACCGGTACGCGAACTTCCTCGTGTGTTCGAGCGGCCTGCTGCTCAACCTCCTGCTCGTTTGGATCGTGGGCAACGTGAAGTCCGATTTGTGCAAAATGCGGCGCCTGATCCTCGCGAACGCGGCTGTCGACGCGCTGGCCGCCTTCATTTCGCTCTTCGCCGGCCGCTTCAACCACGTCGGCTACCGCCGCTTCCTCTTCGTCGTGAACAGCGGCTGGGCAGCGGAGGACGCGCGAATCAACGGAGTTCTGCTCGGCGCCGCCTCGTCGCTCGTTTACGTCACGTACGGCCTGATGCCGCTGAACTTTTTTTTCCGCTACCACGTGGCCAAGCAGTGAGTTGAGCTGCGAAGCAGGGGATGAACGTTTTCTTTCGCGTTTGTTGCAGCGGCCAAGTGCCGAGTGGCCGCTCGTTGGCCACCTTGCTGCTCGTCTCCGCGGCGATCGTCGGCGGTCATCTCTGGTATTTGATGCGGGCGATGCACTTCTTTTGGTTTCAAGACGCCCGCTTTCTCGCCGAATCCACCGCCCTTCTTCAACAGTTGGGATTCGAAGTGAACGGAGCGGAGATTCAGGGCTTCTACACCGTAAGCGGTAGAACAAGCGAATGATCTCTCACTTGTGTGTGGTTTGAGGGCGACGTTCTGGTGAAGCCGTTCCAGTGGCTGCACCCACTCACGCTCCTCCTCTCGTACACGATTTGCATCGTGAGTTCGCTGCAAATTCAACGGTTTCTGCGGCGAACGGCGATGAGCGCGCACACTCGCCGGTTGAACTCCGATTTGACGCGAATGCTCGTCGCTTACGTTCGTCCACTGGATTTCTTCCCATTCCTCTCTTGTTTGCAGGCGATCGTTCCGTTGATCACAAACCTGCTGCCCGGCGTCTTCACGGCGTTGATGTCGGGGGCGTGTCACAACCACGAGTCCTGGAATCTCGCGCACTCGTTGGCGACGATCTCCGCGCCGCTCCTGAACGCCGCCCTGACGCTCTACTTCGTCCGGCCGTTCCGCCGTCTCTTCCTCTCGTGGTTCTCGTCTGCACGCGTCTTCGGAATGTCCGTGTTGCTTTCGGACAGCGGAACGGGCAACAACCGATCGTGAACGCGATCGGTGGAGTACGCAGAGAGTGCGGGCATCAGCTGACATCTCATCGTTCTTTAATTCTTCATCGTCTTTGTTGAGCTCTTCCTTGACGTTCAATCGCGATTGAAAGCAATGCTCTCTTTGCTCGTACTCCTTGACGATGATTCCTTCGGCCGGCAATCAAGCGGGCGGACAATCGGCACGCGTGTTGCCGCCCAAAACAAACGGCCGTTGAATCACGCCCGCTGCCGATCGGCCGAAAGCGTTCCGTTGCTTCGAAAACAACGGCGTGAATCGACCGAAACGATTCCTTCGATCGATCGACCGGCCGTTCGATTGATTCCGTCGAATAAAAAGAAGCTTCTTCTACAGAACCGGCCGATCGACGGTCGAAATGCCGTTCGTTGACGAACTGAAGGCGCGCTTCAGTCGCGGCCTCAATGTTCACGTAAGCCGACTACTTTGCCGTGAATCAATCGTTCTTTGTTGCAGACGGTTACCGCACTGATCGCCTTCGTGTTGATGCCTCTCGAGTTCAAGATCATTGGCACCGAAGGCCTTAGCACGTTCGTGTGGCTTGGTGCTGGTTTCAAGAGCAACAGCAACGACGAGAGCGGACGGAAATGGATGCAATACATGCAGTGCATGGCCGCGGAGAAAGCGGTCGCAATGTTGGCCGCGACTTCCCTTCTTTGGCTCACCGTTGGCGCCCACTTGCGCATCTCGTGGGCTCACTTGCCGTTCATGCTGCTTGGGGTGAGCAGCTGATTGATTGCGAGTCGGACATTTTTACTTCAGGTTCCGTGCGTGATCTACGAACATTTCTACGATTTCTACACCAACTACGTGCCTAAAAACGACTTCTAGTGAGTTCGGGGGAACTGAAAACATTAATTGCTGGTTTTTGATGAGGAGAAGTGGTTTTAAAAGCAATCAACGCTGCAAACACTTTGGAGCTGCTTTCATCCTCGTTTTGCAGCGGGGCGTACGTTCACAAAGGCAAAGAAAGCGTGTGCCACCCGCCGGCTCCCGCGTTCCACGCGCTGTGCGGCTTCCTCGGCCTCGTCGGGATCGCTTTCGCCATCTGGAGTTGGAATCTGACCCGCTTACAAAAAAAGGACCAGAAAGCGAATCCCATGGTCCATCTGCAGGCGGAGCTCGGCAAAGAGTCGGGGCACCTGTGCAACTGCATGAACGTCCACGTTTGTCCCCTTCTAACGAACAAACAAAACGCGTGTGTTCAGAAGTTCACCGTTGGAGTCGCGGTCGTTCGCGTGTTGCTCGACGTTGCGAACGTCGCCCTCGTCGTGCCCATGCGGACTCCGCACTGGATCATCAACAAGCTGTTTCTTGGTCGTGTGGTTAACGCCGCCTACACGTTTGCGATCGTTTCGAACAACGTCGCGGCCGCTCTCGTCTGCCCTCTCGTTTCGATCGTTTGCGCCGTGCTGCTCGTCGTTGGTGTGTGGAAACGAAACCGATGGTTCCACGTGCCCTTTCTGTTGATTGCGGCAAGTCACGAGAGATCTCTTTACACTGATCACCTTTGTTTGCAGCCCGCAGACGTGATGTTCTCCGTTCCGACCCAATTCGAGACGTACGCCTGGGGAGCGGAGCGGAAGAATGCATCTCTTTTGTCGTTTGCCCCGTCCTTTGCCCTCCTCTCGATCACGCTCGTCTGCTTCTGGTTCGCCTTCTTCGCCATCCTCCGCAGCCACCTGCACTTCCGCTCCGAGGCCAAGTGCCACGAACTGCGGCGTCTGCTCGAGCACCGCCTCTCGCTGCAGAGTCCGCCGAATCCGCGCCCGCGTTTGTCCCAAGCGGAGCCGCTCGACGTCCCGCCGCCGCCCCAACTTCCGCTTTGACGTCCGCCGGTGTTCTTTCGGTCGATAAATCCGATTCGAGTCGATTGTTTTGATTGGTGTGACCACTCGACAACAAACGGATTGGGTGCAGAAAATAGACGGGAGTCAGCGGTAAGCAGGCGTAATCGAATTTCTCGCTTCCGTCCACGGCTTTTCCATCTCGATCTTTCGTCCACAAATCAAGAACCACCGGGAACATTTGGATTACAATAAGCTTTGCCCTCGTTCTTAGACTCGGCGGCCAGGATGTGGGAGTTTGCAACGCTCGGACAAGGCCACCATTCACGGATTCGGTAGAAATTGTGTTCTCGTTTCCTGGACACAAAGCGGAAGGGCGGAGTCCACTTCTCATAGACCCGTTGCTCTCTGTTGTTCCCGTTCATTCATCGCTTCTTTGTCGCTCATCGCGCACGTGCCGGAGATCGTGGGAATCCGGACGAAATGCCAGCGAGAGTGCGGAGTTCCGCCGATTCGGCGAACTTCCGCTTCGATTCGCGTGGCGAACGTGTGCGAACGGGCGGCCGGTCGGAAGTTCGGGGAAACTCGCGTTCGTTCCCGCGCCGTCCGTTGGGCACGTCGCGACGACCGGCGGGTTCACCCACTCACTCGGTTCACACCGCAGTTACGTATTCCTTCGATTGAAGAGTGGAGGGATGAGGGAACGAACGTTGAAGAAGAGCACTCGATCCAACTCTCGATTCAAACGACGAGTCGCCGCCGAAACGACCGCTCCAGCACGAGTGAAGCGGCGAATTCGGAGGGCGCACCCAAGGACGAGCGCGTAGTTCAGCACCAAGGTTCCGAGGAACACGTTGTTTGCTGCCCGGTCGTCCGCATTCCCCTGAACAAACGAACGGGAATTTAAGACGAAGAGGGAGTCCAAACGAATGAAATTTCGACCATCTCGGCCGCCCCGACCGGCAGACCGCTTTGGCGCAACATGGCGGCCGAATTCTCCGAACGGCGGGCGTCTCGCCGCTGCCCGAAGTCCATCAGCCTGACGGTGCCCCAAAAGAAGACGCCGCTCGTCGCCAGTGGAACGGCGGCGTACAAGAGGAGACGGCAGAACGAAGGCAGTTGACCGCTGCACACACAAAGTTAACTGTTTCCTGCTACCCTCTACTTACTGCTTCATGAGATGAAAGCGGAAGACGAAGAGAAAGGCGGGGAAAGACCACAAGCACAGGGTTGTCACGCTCCCCACGAGCAAAAGCGAGTGATTCAAAGCAGTCGACTCAAAATGGAGACCGTTGTTCGCGAACAGGAACGTTCGGCCGAACGCCACGTAGTGCAGCTGAAAGAACGGGGTAAAGAGGAAGAACAAGATGACGTACGGGAGTAATGAGCAAACAGAAGGCACAAGCGATCGTCTCCAGCACGGCGCCCGCCACGACGATCGCCCGCATTTTGCCCAAAGCGGTCGGGCAAAGGCGAACGGCCGCGAGAAGTGCCCCGTTCGTTGCGAGTCCCAACGAGCACATCGCGAAGACCAACACTCGATGCACAACTGAAAGCTCATTTGAATCCCTGAAGAAAGTTCGCCCTCACGGAGCACTTCGAAGCGATCGGCAGCCGGAGGTTCGGCAAAGCGGACAATCTCGACGCCGTTTGCGTCCACCGGAAAGCAGCCCATTGTTCCGAATGAACTCAAAAATGAGGGCCATTGGCGTCGACGAGCCGCTAATCCGCTTTGTGGTGTTCGTCTCGCGGAACGCTCTTTGATTTGATTCGAGGTGTTTGTTTCTTCCGCCTCCGAGCTGTCCTCTTACTCCCGTGTGTGTTGTGGTAAACTGAATGAGCGGAATCGAATGAAAAGCTCACTCGACGACAGAATCGTGTTAGCGGTCGGTGATTGATTGTGAGAGCATCGGAATGGTCTCTCCGTGGCTCTCTGTCTTGTCTGGAGAGACGATGCGGAAGTCGGCCAACGATCTTCTCCTTTGTTGTTTGTGCGCATCTTGAGTAAAAAGTGAAGGGAAAATAATAGCCCGTG
Source organism: Aphelenchoides fujianensis (assembly GCA_024699865.1). Lineage (NCBI taxonomy): Eukaryota > Metazoa > Nematoda > Chromadorea > Rhabditida > Aphelenchoididae > Aphelenchoides > Aphelenchoides fujianensis. The sequence goes on from JAMPIO010000267.1 coordinate 53,521, forward strand.
CAGGAACGTCGACCACGAGACGTTCACGTGCGCGCGTTCGCTCTCTTTCGATTACTCACCCGGCGGTGATTCCCGCTCGAAGCGGGAGGCTTTTTAGTTGGGAGGGGTGCGGCTCGCTTGGCGGACGGGCGGTTGGCGTCTCTTTTGCGGGCGGGCGGGCGGCGATTTCGCAACTCGCCGCTGAAATTCGTCGATTGAGGCGGGCCGCGTTGCGAAATTTCGTCCGAATGACGCGATTTCGGGGTGCGGAAGCCCGTATTTAAGGGCGTTCGTTTCTCCCTTTCCTCACCAAGCAGAAAGCAACAGTCTGAACACAACCAACCTCTCCCCTTCTTCCTCTCCTTCCAATCCACAAATCCTTCACGCACTCAACCGAAATGCCGCTGATCCAAACCCGCAACCAATCGCGAATATGCCGTCCGTCGGTCTCCCGCTATTTGCTGCGACCGTGGAAGACGAATCCGTTCGCCAACGGTAAACACAATCCCGAAAAAAAGAAGATGGAGCGGATGCGAATTGCAGGACTGATCGCGAAACCTCGCCGCCAGACGAAAGGCAGCCGAAAGTCCGCTGCCTTCCGGAAGCTGTCGAATGGATCGTTGCAGTCGAGCTTCTCTTTCGTGAATTCGAGTGAGCACTTGTAGAGAAACAGCGGCTAAACGAAAGGTTCTTTCAGCCGCGAGCAACAACCCCACACACGAGCAGTCGCTTTCGGTAGGTTCATCACGCCACACCCTCTAACAAGCTTAATTTTAAGGTCTGTGATCAAGAGGTTACCGCTTCCGACGAGCTCGAACTGTTGAGTGCCTCCGACGACGGAATCGCCGTGGAGAATCGACGCGTCTGTTCTCCCGCCGTAGAATGCACGGCTTGTTCGTTGGCGGAGGAAATGGAAAAGCTTGTAGTTCGTTTGTACAAATAAAACAACAGGAGACAAGCAACACGTCAGGCGGTGATGCATGGAACGGAAAGAAGCGTGGAATCCTAAGGGGATCTCCAATAGCCCACGTTCAACCGTTAAAATCGAAGAACTGATTGATTCGATGAGTTCATTTCGTGTAAACACCCGCTACAATTCGACACGGCTTGAAGTAGAAGAAACCGCAAAGACGGCAATCAATCAGAAGAAGAGGAGTAGGGCGGAGGGGACGTTTGCTGAGCGACGGCCGCGTCTTCCGAAAGAACCGCCTGAAGATAAGAGGGCGGCGCCAACTGAACGCCTTCCGCGGGCATCGAAGATGTCTGAGTGCCGCATGTGGCGGTCGGGGGTCGACGATCGACCGGCTTGAACGGCGGAAAGCTGGTGGTCGTCACTGGATCCTGCACATTGCTTTGCGGGCGGCTGTGGAAGGGATCCGTCGGCTGGGCGCTCCGCTCTTGCAATCGGATGTTAGTGGACGGTGGGCGAAATGCGACAGACGACACGTGAGATCGATCCCTCTGTTGTTTCCTCCGGTACATGTACGAAATGAAAAAAACGACGTTGACGCAAACTCTAAAAAAATTGTGAGCAAAGGAGAGAGAAAGCAAACAAACAAAAGGAAGAATAAGAAGCCTACTAGCCAAGGAAATGGATCCGTCGGTTCGTCCTGCTCTTCTCCGCAGCAGACCGCCCCGCAACACCACTCGCCTTCGGGGCACCTCCATTCGATGGCGGACGGGCGGGTGTTGTCCGGGAAGCGAATCTGAACGGCAGTAGTTTAATTGATGGTAGGAAGGAATTTACTCCGTTGAACAGTTGGATTCGACGCTCTCGTTCGCGACGAGCCGCCGCGCTGCTCGAAGATGCCATCATAACGACAACGGCCGATCTTCGCTTCCGACTGCCCGGCCGATCGGGCGACATGAGACCATCGAACGGAAGGCGACATTCACGAATCTCCGTAATGTTGGGGCACTTCTTCTCACGAGTGCCTTCCGCTCTTGCATCGCCGCCACGAAAGTAATAGAGACGTTCTCCGAATACGAGAGGATCCCGCGGTCGCTCCAAAATCAGCTCGATGTCGTCGAATTCGCGGAAGAAGTGCGCGTTGACGCCGCTGGTCGTTCGGCCGGCCGCAACGACGTCCGCCTTGAAGTCATCGACAGAACTTCCTTCGCTCTCTGCTTGCTGCGGGCAGTCGGCAGTGACTAGAGGGAAGAGAAATGCAAGAACGACGCTAATCGCATCGACCCAAACTGAAAAGAAACAAATATAACGCGAAATAAACGAACGAAACTCCGCAAACAATCGCGACGCGTGACGCGCTTTCCCGGAGCAAAAAAGCCGTTCGCAAAAAGCGGGCCCGCACTGACGTCTTTCGAGCGCGTGCGGCTGACGAGCGCACGAACGCGACCGGCCGCCGAGAGCAGGCATTTGGAGGCCATCTGGCGCGCGCACACACTTTCGCCTTTGCGACTAGTGAGCAGGGAAGGCCAGCGCGGCAAACGGAAATCAAAAGTGACCACTCGCTCTTTGAACGGAAGCCATTGACGTCATTTGTTTTAGTTGAGTTATTTTCGGCTTGTCTGTGCGGTGAATGCTTTCAGCGGTGCTTGAATAATGTTGTACCGTTTGTTCCGTAATCATCTAACTTCCTTCTCTGATCGAAACCAAAAACAGTTCATTAATCTGCAGACGTAAAAGAAGAACCCTTGAGCAAAACGAGAGAAAGAGTGCAATGCACAATCGCTACACACCTTTCTCTTACCACTAATGCGTTGGATCGAGCACAAACGTCAGCTTCAATTCGTGCCAACCGCCGTTGAGACACGAACAAATTCAATGATCTCTGCGGGGCGACGTCATTTGATGAAATCCGGCGATCGGGCAGGCGGGAAGCAATGTGGCTGCCGGAACGAGTGGCGGCGGCAGTGGAAGGGAGAAAGGAGTGAATTATTGGCGGCCACAAGGCGAAATGCCGCCCGCCGCCGCCGCCGCCGATCGATTCGAGCGGCCGGCGGCCACTGGAGCGGGTTCGATTGCGGCCTCCCGCCGGCCGCCTTGCTCCCCGACTTCTCGGATTTTATTTTCGATCCCGCCGGGCCCCGCCGGATTGATCGCCGCGTTTCGGCCGCAAACGAAACGTCTGCGACTTTCGGCCGACCGCCGCCGCACTCGCGGGAATTTCGACTTTTGGCCGAGTGGTTTGTTTCGGGTGTTTTCTCTTCTGCTCACCTCCTGCTTTAGACTGTTCACCAGTCGATTGAGGAGCGATGACTGTCGTTCACTTCTTCCCGGCCGTCTTCTTCCTCCTGCTCGCCGCCGTCGCCGTCGAAGCGAAGCCGGAATGCCGGCAGCGGCTGTACGAGGCGCGCGGCTCGCCGCAGTCCGGCTCCAACGGGTTCGTGCTCGAGGTGGAGGACCCGGCGAAGAACTTCACGGCGCCCGCCGGCTACCAGCCCGGCCATTTGTATCGGCTGAGCGTCAAAGGTTGGCGCACGCAGTACATCGTGCAGACCTTCCGCGGCTTCGGCGTCACCGCTCTCTTCGACGACGGGCGGCCGGCCGGCAAGTTCGAGATCGACTCGGTTCGCTCCCGCTCCACTCGCTGCCGTCCGCTTACTCCCGCTCGTTGCAGAAGGCCGGCGCCCCGATGGAGGCCCGCGTGGCGCCCAACTGCCGAACGGCCGGCGTTTCGCACGCCAACTTGCGCCCCAAAACCGCCGTCTCGGTGGAGTGGCGCGCGCCGGAGGTCGGAACGGAGTGCGTCGACTTCCAGGCGTCGATCATCCAATCGAAGACCATCTGGTACGGGGCCGAGAACGAGCTGCGCAAGCGGCTCTGCATCGTCGGTGAGCAACTCAGTTCTTTCGTCCAATTTACCCTCTTGTTTGCTTGCAGCTGACTACCAGAAGAACATCCCGAAGGACGCGGAGGACGCCGAGTGTTGTGCCTGCGATGAAGCGAACTACGACGTCGAGTTCGTGGGGATTTGGTCCAAGGAGACCCACCCCAAGGATTATCCGTCTCGTACGCTTGCGGGAAAGAAGACGGGAGATTGATGGCTTCTTTGCAGTGGAGCACTTGACGCACTTCACCGACTGGTTGGGCGCCTCACACAGCCGACGGTACACGATGTGGCGGGCGGGGGACATCGCGACGGACGGCCTGAAGGAAATCGCCGAGTGGGGCAACACGTACGCCGGCGAGGGCGAAATGAAGGGCAATGTGAGTGTTCTACGATCATTCCTCTACTTTCTTTCGTTCCGCAGGCCTCGGAGATCCGGACGATCGTCAAAATGAAGGGCTTGTGGTACCCCGAAGTGCAGGGCTGCACCAGCGGCCGCTTCCACGTCAACCGCTACCACCACTTCGCGTCGATGGCGGCGATGTTCGGCCCGTCGCCCGACTGGTTCGTCGGCATCACCGGCATCAACCTCTGCCTGCCGGACTGCTCGTGGGTCGAGGAACGGGCCTTCGATCTGTTGCCGTGGGATGCGGGCTCGGACAACGGACACACGTACATGGTCCGTCCATTTCTCTTGATTGCTCGTGTGTGATCGCCTTCTTTCGTTCAGTCCCCGAACTCGCCGGCCGAACCCCGAGTGCCGATCCAACGCCTCACCACGAAAGGCGATCCCCGCTCGCCCTTCCACGACGAGCAGGCGGACGAGGTGTCGCCGTTGGGGCGGTTGGTGATCCGCCGCAAGGACGTCCAAACGCTCGCCTGCCGCAAGGACGAGGACTACCAGCGCGAGGCCTTCAACGTCACGAACACGTCGGAGGACGAAGAGTACAAGGATCGACGTGAGTTTCCGTCGAAAGAAGGAAGAAAGCGGGATGCAATCGATCGATCGATCAATGGCCGTTTCTCTTGGCATTTGGCCAAACAAACGGCGGCAGTCGAAAGCAACACGTGGTCAATTACTCACTGACTGAGAGGAACATCTGGCAGACATCCACCCTCTTTTTTCTCCCCGTCCTGCTCGTCAAAGGTCGCTCTTTTCGACCGCAAACTTCGTTCGCTGGAGAAAGCCGACGGAATTCAATCGAAAGGACGCCGCCAAACCGAATTTCCGGTGGCTTTCGAGTGAGTGCGTGGCCGAAAGCAGAGCAGAACGAGTGGATGCCGGCCGGAGGTCAAAAGAAGAAGGCGGAACTCATAACCGTTGATTCGAAACGAGAGCGCCCGCTCGTCCCACCGACCGACCGACCGCAACGTGATCGTAAACACGCCGCGTGCTCGTTTCTTATCCTCCTTGCTCGCTGTTAATTCGGTTGTTTTGCCGCAGGATTGGGCCAAGAGATCAATCTTTCGCGGAAGTGCACGAGTTCAAGTCCTCGTATCGTTTGCAAATACCCTTCTTCCACTTGTCGCTGTGTTCTTTTCCGTGTTTGTCCGCGAGAAGTGTAAACTTTGGCACTTCAAACTCCGTTCTTTTCGCGAAGGAAGTGTGGAGGCGGCGGGAAGGCGACCAAGTGGACGAATCGAATGGAAATGTTTATTTTTCGGCCGACTACAAAAGTCGACCGGCGGGCGGCGCAAATTGCCGTCCGAGCGGCCGGCGTGTTGCGAAAAGAACTGCGGGATTTGCGAGTTGCCGCTGGCAACCCGCCGCCTTCGGTCGGCCGGCCGTTCCGGTCGGGATGTTCGCTTCATTCAATGACTAGCGGATTGCTTTGATCGTGCCGTCGTCACTTTGGTCGATCAATTTTCGTATTGATTCCAAGCGATTGTGGCCGCCCAGCGGTCGGCAACTTCAAATCCGCCGGCTCGGTTTGCGGCGAGACGCAAAGCGAACGAGCAGCCAATCAGAACTGATTAATGAGTCTCACGGTTTCTCCTCTTTCTTCTCTGCTCATTTCTTTCGATCTCTTTGGATGTTGGTTGTTTCAAAAGAGTTTACTCACTCGTCTGCCTGCCGGTGGATCGAATGTCATCACTTTTGCTCGTCGCTCGGCCGGTAATTCGACCCCGCGACCGCCTAATTCGATCGATCGGCGACAGGTGACGGTTGGAGGGACTTCGATGGCGTTAGAGGACGGCTTTCGTTCGACTTCTGCTTTACTTTGAGAGGTCGACAGGACTTGAGAACACTCACGTTTGGGCTCTCATTTGCTGCCGTAGGTTCATTAGTGGGCATTCATCTATGCTTACTGGGATCTCGTGGACGTTGTGAAGTTTTCTTCTTTGTCCGATGTTTTCCGTTTCAAAGGCGGTCGAGCGTGCTGCTTTCTCGCTTTGGACAATGCGCGTGATCGTTTTGGACGGCGTGTCTCCTTGTTCGACGTTGATCCGCTCGGTTTAGTCAGTTAAAGAGCAAAGAAACGAACGCATCGACCGATTGAAAGGAAGCCGTAGAGGCGAGGAAACGTCCGTTTGACCGCTCCGTCGACATCAATGCGCCCGGCCGCCGCTCTCGAATGAACGCGTGGGATGCAACCAACCTGCAGTCGGACTTCTCGTTCGCCATCTACATCGTGGTCATCACTCTGCTCTTCTCCTCCTTCTTGTTCCTCGTCATCCTGCACTTTGCTCTGACTTATTGGTGCAGAAATTAGCGAGAGGTGGGTCTTGTTGTGTGTGTATTTAACGGATGATAAATGAAAGAACTCATTGGTTGATCGGAGAGAACGAAAGGACTGATCGATTGCTTCCTTCCTTTTGTCCTCTCACTGATCCTCTTGCTTTCAGGCGAATGCGCGGTCAGCAACTGGGAATCGTGGTCGCTGTGTTCGGCCACCTGCGGCAAGGGAATTCGAATGCGATCGCGAGTGTTCGTGTTCCCCGTGAAGGCGCAAATGTTCCACTGCCATCGGCAAGTGACCGAGCGGCAGTTCTGCAATGCGAAGATCAACGAGTGCGAGGACTCGGACGCGTTCAATTCGAAGTGCGCGGTGGAGAACTGGGCCGCGTGGTCGGAGTGCAGCGTCACGTGCGGCGCGGGCATTCGGTCGCGCGAGCGGAAGTTGAAGGACGCCGCCGAGAGCGCCACCTGCCGCGTCGATCTGAGCCAACGGGAGCGATGTGTGGGTGAGTTCCACGAGCTAGAGTAAGGCCTCACGTGTTTCCCGTTGCAGGAGACAACGGACCGGACTGCTCCGTGAAGCCGAATCCCTTGTGTCAAACCACGACGTGGAGCGAGTGGTCGCCGTGCAGCGCTTCGTGCGACGACGGCATTCGCGTGCGCACTCGACTTTTCTTCTATGCCGAACATGTCCAAGAGTGCTCGGCAATCAATTTGATCGAGAAAGAGAAGTGCAATGTCTATTCATGCAACCGCCTCCAGTCCGCCTACTCTGAAGGTGCGTGCACGAGGAGATGCTCGAATGAACGTGTGGATTGCAGAAATCTGCCAAGAGGAGAAGGAAGAGGGCCAGTGCGGCGGCACCTTCCCGCGTTATTGGTACAACAATCAAACGAACATGTGCGAGCGCTTCATCTTCTCCGGCTGTACGTCCTCCACCTTCTCTCCCATTCGCTCCTGTTTGAAGGCAAAGGAAACCGCAATCAGTTCGAGACGGAGGAGGAGTGCAAACTCTTCTGCATCCCCGGCTACAAGCACAACGCCGCCATTCGTGAGTTCAATCATCGAAAGGAGGTGTACAATCGTCTGTCGCCTGTTGCAGTTCCGAACCACCAGCTGATCCAAACCGTGGAGAACGAGAACCTGGACGACGGCGGCGATCCGGCCGACTGCGTCCTCTCCGAGTGGTCCGCGTGGGCCACGTGCTCGGTGACCTGCGGGCGGGGCAAGCGGACGCGCAATCGTTCGATTCAAGTGAGCATCCTTCGGTTTCAAGAGAGAACTCTCGTTGCAGTCCCTGCCGCGCAACGGCGGCAACAGCTGCCCCGCCCTGGAGCACATGATCCAAGAGCGGCACTGCGAGCAGCGGCCGTGCGGTAAGCAGCCGCAAGTGATCACCCTTCTACCCATCCGCTCGCTTGCAGCCCGCTCCTCGTGTCGCATCGGCCGCTGGTCGGGTTGGTCGGCGTGCTCGGTGCAGTGCGGCGAGGGCGTCCAGACGCGGCGTCGTCGCATTCACCGCTACTCCATCCTCGATCTGGACGACCCGAACTGTCTGGCCTCCGAGCTGGAGCAACGCCTGTGCCGGATGCCGTGCGCCTGAAGACGATCCACGGCACTCATAATTATTCCTTTCTGCTTCTTTTTTTGCCAGTAAAAAGCGCGTAAAATTGTCCGTTTGTCCGACACACTCGGCACCTCAACTTTTTAGCCGTTGGTCCAATTAATCTGAAATTTTTTCTGGCTAGAGGAAATTGCATGCGCGAAGTCCGAAAATGTGCATTTCGACCGCCCGCGGCCACGTTGAACGTTCCGTGCCGACGTTCCGCGCCCTACCGTTCCGCTCGACCGGCCGAATTCGCCTGCCCTGTGGACGAAAAGATGCGTCTTGGAACAAGGAACATCTTATCAGTCGACCGCATCATTAGGAAATGTCGTTGAAGAAAGTTGTGATTGACCATAGTCGAAAAGGTCCGAGGGCGGTGGTGGCTCAGCTGGTATGCAGTCGGACTTCCCGTCGGGTTGGCGCTGCATGCTGGTTCGACCCCCCGCCCGCTCGACAATCGACCCCTGGCGAGGGCGACAGATTTCGGTCTGGTCGAGTTGCCATACTGCGGCCGCTTCGGCAGCCGCTCCACCGCGGAAACCCGCTGAGTGTAGATTGAAATTTGTCCTAAAAAAAAAAAAATTTGTCCGAAAAGGTCCGGGTGGAAAATCGAAGAGGTCCGCACTCGAAGGCGCCGTTCTCGCTTCCAGGAATTTTATTCTACAAGCCGAGCTAAATAGTCCTAGAAAAAGGTCTTGCGCATCTTTTGATGTTAAATTCGTGTTCGTTGAAAACCGATTTCACAACGAAAAATTCGACCGAAAATTTTGTGTCGATTCGATGATTTCGGCGAACTTCAAATCCGTCGTTCTCATCGCACGTTGGACTTCGAGACATGAATGTAGGCTTTTTCGAAAGCGCAGAATGCGTGCTTTCCGATAGTGTGCATTGTGTTGTAGTTCCTGGCCCACTTGGCCATTGCGACACACGCGAAAGAGACTCCTGATTTCGCGCAAACAGCGGGCGGGTTTGGACGTAAGAGGACGAGTTCTTCTGAAATTGGCAGAAACATTAAACACGTAGTTGCCCATCTTATTACCGTTTCAGATTTTTTAATGATTCGATTGCCGACGAGTAATGGGTCGTTCAGTGTTGGGGTCCTGCACTTCAGTCTAGCGGTCAATTTCTTCGGGCGTCGCAACCAACGCTCACTCTTTTCGCATGCTGGGATTGAAAAAAACTGTTTGGCATCGTTTACGAATTACACACAGCACCGTGGGCCCACTCAAGCCCGAAGCCCGCCTTGGCAAACGACTTAAACTGTTTGCCTTTGTTCTCTTTGGTGCCTAAGAGCAGAATGGAGTGAACGACCCGTCTTCCTTCAAAAACTGCCAATTCGTCGAGTTCAATTAAACCCAAACGTTTTTGAATCACGACTCGGCGTTCTCTCGTCGCGACGAGCACTTGCTTCAAGAAAAGTCGATAGAAGCATTCGATACGCACCAGTCTAATGACACCCCCCAGCTGCGGGCGGCGCGAAGCGCCGTCACACGCTGGTCTTCTGCAACAAAAACGCGGATTAGACGAACAAGAGGAAGGAAGAATTTACGAGAAGCCCTCCATGAACTCGTCGCACATCACGAACAGAAGAATAGCAGCGGTTGGCAGTGGAGAAAAGCGCGTTTGTCGAACAGCTGAATCGATTGCTCGTCGCGGAAGAAGAATGAGCGGAGGAGAGGGCCGACTGTCCGGCAGGAGCAAAAAACGGAGTGACTGGCCGCTCCCCGCGTCTCCCGCCTTGAAGCCGATTGTATTGGGAATTCGGCGGCGAAATGCGCGTGATTCCATTTTCGGAACGAAACGGGCGGCTCCACGAGTTTTTTGCGTCCAAATCGCGTGGCTTCTGCTGACAACGAGCGGGCGAGTGGCGGCTGATCGACCAGCGCGTATTCGAGAAGTACGCCCCGCTCGCACCGACCGAGCACTCGCGTCCGCTTCTGAGAGCTGTATGCCACGTGTTTTCACAAGCAGCTAGTGACGAGAACGGTGTTGTTTTATCTGCATTAATAGCACGTGTTTGCGGCTTGTGTGGGTGCAGTTGTGTTCGCTCTACTCGTCGATTCCGACCGCTTGCTACATTGTGTTTGTTCGATTGGATCGACTGCCAACCAACCGCGCGTTTTGCGCTTTGAAGCGGAACACAATCCGATGTTCTCTGCTGTTTATCTGTTGAACGCAAAGGATTACAAGAGCAAGGGCGTGGATGAAACTCATTGAGGACGACAAAGGCTTTTCAGCAGGGTATTCGCGACGGACGTCGGAAACAGCAAAGCTAAAAGCCACAATCTGCGTCTCGCCCAGCACAAAGATGTCCAGCTTTTCGTCGTTGCAGTTCATCCATAGCTGATCGTAGGGCGTTCGAACGGACTCTTGCGAACTGTACGCTTTGTTTTTCCCGTCTAAAACGATCTGAACAAAAGCGAATGAGAAATGACGAAGAATGACAAAGTACCTGAAGAAGAAACCGGAGCTTTTCTTCACCTGCCCGGTGTCCGGACTGCACAACGGCCGTGAAGGTCGACTGCGCGCAAAAATCTATTTTTGGCAGTTCGTGATCGACGTCGAAGCTGAAATGAATGCCCCAAATCATTGTGATTCGTTAAACTTACGGTGTGGATCGGCATGGCTTCAGGAGTTTCAAGCCGTAATCGGAATCGTACACCCGCTTGTATACGCAGATTTTGAAGTCATCTTTAATGCGAACTGAAATATAGGTGACACGATTTCAGTGTGTTCCAAAGCAAGCATTCGCCAACTGGCTAATGTTTTGGCTCACCCAATTCGTGCAATCCCCATGTGTAATGCACCACGGTGACAGATACCGAAGACGGGGGAAGTTCGTTATTTTCCATGCGGATCATGCTGCAAAGCAGAAGCACTGAATATATAGGTGAGCTAACTAGAACACACCTTCCCAAATTTGCATCGAACACCGCGTGTTGTTCGGGGCGATGTATTATGTAGTTGGATAGGCCCTTCCGCGACTGAACATCTACGCGGTCATGGCGTAAGGCTGATGTGTTTAGCGCGTTCACGCCGTGGCGATTCTCATCTAGAACGTTAAAACAGTCGATCTCGCGCTGGGATGTTTGCGAAGGGGAGCAACAGAAGAGTTCGTCCGAGCCACGCACACACGACGCGTACCCCTCTGGAGTACGCAGTGTTTCGTAACTGAAACCAGACGCCTGCATCAAAAAAAGAGTGCGAACGTGGTGTACGTGAATCCTTCGCGATATTTCGAAATGACCACTTTCGCCGACTTGAGCTCCCGATTCGCGGGGTAGTATTTGGAGAGAATAAGTGCGTCCGTCTTCGCGACCATGAACTGACTAAAACACACAAATTATAAAAGCTTTATATATGCCGGTGGCTCACTATTCTCCCTTAAAGACACCAAGTGTTCCCCGTTGAAGCTTTAGCGGAATGCTGGCGCGGTCGCCCAAGAAGTAGAAGAGAAGAGCAATCGAGCCGAGCAAGACCATAAGCACGACGAACGCGATCAAAAGATTGCGTCCAGTCAGATGGCGCGTGCAACTGCGAATCCCTAAAACACATACGAATTGATTGAATGGACAGTGGCTTGTGTCTACGAGTAGAGTTCAGCAAGGACTCACCTCTATTCGCTGCTCCAGGATTTCGGTTGTTGGTGGCAGACGGAAGGCGTTCTTCCGGGGGCTTCTGGCTGGGCTCCCAGCCGGCCAGCAAGCGCGAGGATTGGGCGTGAAGTGAGCTAAAGTCAACAGTCTGACCGTCCACAGGAAATGCAACGAACGGAAAGGCGGCTGAATCGTAGGGCGGCGGCAGCTCGTCCTGAAGAGGCGGTGGGATGTTCGGTTGGAGTAGAGGCGGCGGCGGCGCGGCACGTTGCGGGACAAACCCGGAGCTCCCAGCGGTCTCCGCTTCTTCCGGCGGCGACTCTGAACCCGCAGACATCTCCCAAAGAGTTAAACACAATGAAGCGAACGAGACCGGCACACTACCTTTAACCGGCGCGAAAGATGAATCAGTCGTGTAGAAGCGACTTGCACACGCGAACACCAAAACAACCCTAAAAAAGGAAGCGGCCGTTCGGTTTCGCCGGCGGGAAGTTGCGGGCGCGTGAACGGCGCACGCACTCGCGCATCGCCGCGTGCTGCCGTTTGAACCCCAATTCGTTGATTTTCCGTTGCGAAAGTGAATCACCACGTCGAACGTCGCTTTTAATCACAAATCACTTGCAGAAACCGAACGATCGTTCTCGGTATTGCACGGGCGGTTGATCGCAGTTGTTATGCGAGATGCTCACCGTTTGGAAGATCGAAAAATACTTTGAACTTTCGTTGCGGGCGGAGTGGTGAACAACTCGAGTGAAGATCGGTTCGATGATTAATCCACTCGACGCTCGTTACTGCGTCGTACGAATTTTTAGTTGCGCAAGAGAGCAACCTAATTTTGAAAAGGTGAACAACAGTGAAAAAACGAAGAGATGGAGTAGGACTCACACGATTGAAACGGCCGTCCACCCCTTCCAGGCGCTTCGCTCGTTGATTTGCCGTTGATCCCATCGGTTGAAGAAGTGGGCAGTTGCTGGGAGCTCGTTACGCTCACTTTCGGCTGGAAACCGGCCGGCGCCGAAAATAGCGGCCGAGCGGTGGCTGCGGGCGACGAGCGTCAAGAACTCTCGCTTTAACCCGTCGGCTTCCAGTTCGGATTCCCGAACGGCAGTTAGCCGGCCGGCCGCACTCGCGGGGCGCCGCGCGACGAACGAGTCGTGTTGCGGCGTCCGCTGTTGCCGTTTGAAAAGACGCTCTCGAAAAAAGAGGATCATCGACCGCTAAACGGTACGAGCAAAAACAGCGAGCAATCCGAGCGGTTTGTTTCCGTGTGCCTGCCGATCACTTGACCTCTCCACACGCATGCACGTTCAAATGCTCGCTGCCTCGAACAAACACCTACCAAAGAGCAAGAATGACCGCGAGGAATGCGGCAGTGCGGCCGGTCATCACGCACTCGTCTTGTGCACTCCCATCCGCCGGGAGGTCGATGGTTTTCGCTTTCCTCATCGCACCCAACCAAGCCACTTCCCGCCGCTTTCCCGTCGGCTGCCATGTCCGCTCCTGCATTGCCGCTCGAAAGCGGAGTGTCGGCGCGTGCCGTCAAAAATTCGACGTTTCCGTGGGACGAAGAGGCGCCGTTCGACTGGGACGGGCGTTTCGTCTTCTGCGAACAAGACGGCCGGTTTCATCGATTAGACTTGTGGACCGGTGAACATCTGTGAGCAATCGGGAGAGTCATCGAGCCACTCATTTACGTTTCTTACATCACGTTCACCAGTACCGACGGCGCTCAATTAGGCCGCGTGTTCGTGAAGGCGTTGGATCCTCAAACTTTGTTTGTCGAGCAGGAGCGCCGGTTAAGCCGAGAGCAAACGCCTTTCGTCGTCCATCTGAACGTCGAAACGCTCTCTTTTACGCCTCAGGAGCTCTTTGCGGAGGAGCCGATCGAAATGTGGTTGACTGGAGCTTCCTGGGCACGCACGGGCGACGGCACGCTTCTCGTTGTGGGCAACCCGACAGACAACCAGCACTTCCTCGTGTGGGTCTGTTGACCTCGCGACGAACATCTTGTGCGTGCTCGCAAGATTCCGGTTTGTTGCGTCTTGCAAACACTACGTGGAGGCGACGACGCGTCGAATTTACCAGTTTTCCTTGAAACCGCTTCGAGTTCGCTGAGTTTTCGAGATCGTTTCATCGGAGGAAGCGACTCAAATCGTCGGTGTCCGACGCTCCAACCGGTACAAGAAGAGAATGGTAGTGTCTAGAGAATCCTTCAGTTTCATCTGATTGTTTAGAAGGCGCTTTCAATCCCCAAGCTGATAGTGGCCGAGGCTTTCCACTCGTCCAAGTGGTTCGTCTTGACGGATTTCTCGCGCGCCTGGCTTTCGGATCCCCGCTTCCCGTCAAACAAACTGACGATCGTCGACCTTGAAACAGCGGACTGCACGACATTTATTTTGAATCCGTCGTTCAAGTTCAGTTTCGAGGAATTTTGCTCTTCTCGGGCAATCGTTGACGAGGACCACGTCCTCTCCATTTACAGCCGTGTTTGGTCTGATCAAAGGCATTTGTTGCGCCGTCTTTCTCTTCGGTGCATTCACTTGTTTCTCACTAACCTCTACCTTCATTTGCAGGAAGCCCGAACGGTTGGTGCGTTTGGCCCTCTTCGCTCGTCCTTTCAATGTCGCTCTCTCGTTCAATCGTTTCTTGAAGAACTTCGAGTAATTTTGTAGCTTTCTGTTGTTTGATGAAATCAATGATTGTATTTGACGTTTGTTCTGCGCGTAGAAGACTGCTGAGAAGAGTCGCTCAAACGAAGCTGTGTGCTTGAGACAAAGAGAACCATCGTTAATGCTCGACGAAACCATTACTCGACACTCATCCATCCGCTCGCTTGCAGCCCGCTCCTCGTGTCGCATCGGCCGCTGGTCGGGTTGGTCGGCGTGCTCGGTGCAGTGCGGCGAGGGTGTGCAGACGCGCCGTCGCCGCATCCACCGCTACTCCATCCTCGACCTGGACGATCCGAACTGTCTGGCCTCCGAGCTGGAGCAGCGCCTCTGCCGGATGCCGTGTGCCTGAAGACGATCCACTGCACTCATAATTATTCTTCCTGCTTCTTTTTGCCAGTAAATGACGAACGTTGTGAGAGAACTGGACTGTGAAAAGAACACGCTGATTGATTTCGGCATTCTCTAGCTACCCGAACAAGAAGCAGCACGTCTAATCAAAACGTTTATCGAATAGGTACACTCGAAAGGACAAAAAGAGAAGAACCGGCTCACTACAAGCCGTTGATCACAACGCGGCGGCGACTCTCGACTTTGTGGTGCACTCCGAGGCGGAAGCGATTAACGGACGGAAGGGGACCTGAAGAGAAACGAGCAGAAAACGATTAGACGACCAGAAACAAAGAAAAGTACCCGCAGTCTGCTCTTGGCCGCTCGCGATCGTCGATTGGGCGGACGGAGTGCGCGGATCCCCGGCTGTGAACTCGCCAAAGTCACCAGAAGCCTGCGAAACGGGATGATCGAGTGGAATCCGCAATTGAATTGCACTCACAAGGACGAGCATTCGCTCGAGTTTGCCGCCGGTCTGCTCGAAGCGGACGCTCGTCGCGAACGTCCGCTCGTCGACGGCGACGCGCAACGACCGCCGGGCGCACAGCGCGACCGGCCGGCCGCCACTCACGGCCCGCAGCCGCCCCTCGGCGTCCAGCGTCACGTTCGACCAGAGCGGAAGGCGGAAGCCCTCTGCAACGAGCGGGAGGTGAGAAGAACCGAAGAAGATCACTCGCCGACTTCCGCCTCCCACCGCTTGAAGGCGCCCGGCACGGGCCGAAACTCCAGCGCGCACTCTTCTCCGATCGAGAGCCGGAAGCTGCAAAAAGTGGGAGAGGGGTGAGTAGACAAAAAGAAAGAAAACTCACCTCAAATCCTGCCCGATCTCGTAGACGAACACCAACTCCCGCCCGCGCTCCCACTGGACGGCGAGCTCCGCTTTCGCGCACTCTTGCAGCCAACTGGAAGCAACCTGGAAGGAAGCCAGAAGAGGAGGAGAAGACGAACAAGCCGCTCAGCTCGCCGTCCGTCTCGCCCCGCACGCAAGAGTCGACGGCTGTGTGTTGCGGATCGAAAAGGAACTTTCCGTCGACGCTTGCAACTATCAAAGCGAAGGAGAAGAGGAGCGAGAGAAGCATCGAAGAACTCGGGAGAAGGCGGCCGATCGGACAGACGGAAATGGAGTGAACGAATGGGCCGCGTGTTGATTGAAAAAAGTCGATTCATCCGTGCGCGTCTTCTCTTCGGCATAATCGTGCTCTTTGGATGCCTGTTTGCGGAATGGCGGGTATTGGTGTGACTTGAAACGGCCAGATTGATTGAACGACTAGCCACAGCGAGGTCCAAATTTTTGTTCTCGTTTTGAAATTCAAGTCGAAAAGCGGCCGTGGTGAGGTTCTTTGGTTGCGAAAAACGGTGAGCGCTCTTCGTCCGACGTCGTTTGTGACGTTCTTTCCTCTGCGGAACAAAAAGAGCCCTCTTTTTCGTCCGTTCTGTGGTCGAAAGAGAGCGAGCGCCGGTTAGCTTGCGGCCTGTTCGCTCTTTTCGTTCCGCCTGTTCCTCTATTTCGAGGCTTTTTCGTTCGTGGCGAGCACGTGCACTCGGCGGCGGGTGTTGGCTTGGTTCGCAGGTATAATTCACAACTTTTACTCGCGGTAAAAGAACGACAGTGCCTTCATTTATTCTTGCCCACGTCGTTCGTTCTCGTCAGACCTTCCACTTTCGACATCTGCTCGGACTTTTATTCGTTTTCAGTCCAACCGGATGGCTCTTCCAAGGTGGGACTCGAGATTGTTGGGTCTTCTTTTGGTCGTCGGCGTGGGCGGATGCTACCGCTCCGTTTCAAAGTACGAGAAATCCCCATCGATGGTTAGTCCTCTCTTCCGTTCCCCACTCATTGCTCATTCATTTCTTTAGGAGAAAGGCGACGGACGTCTCGGATTCCGCTTCTGGTGCATCCTCTACCCGCTCCTCTCAACGTTGCTGCCGTTCGGCTACGTGCTGCCCACCGGCGGGGTTTTCGGGGAGAAGCTGCGCCGTCGTTGGGTCCCCTTTTTGAAGAACCTTTGCACGATCTTCTTGCACCTCGCTCTGCCGTTGATTCCCGGCTACTGGCTCGCGCTGTCGCCGATGCCGCCGCTCGCCGTCGTCCTGATTGCTGTCGGCAGTGTGCTCAACGGGGCTGCTCTCCGTCAACTGCCTCTACTTTTTGTGGATTCTGGAGACGGAAGTGAGTTCTCCGCATTTACCTGCTTCCGTTAATCTTGCTCGGCAGTACTGGAAAGGCGTTAGAGAGGTGCAACATGAGAGCGAAGCCGCCGGCCGTCCGCTGACCGTCGAACAGGCGAAAGCCGCCGTGGACATCCGCCGCCGCTTCGTACCCGTCCATTGGAATCTGCCCTACGCCCGACCGAACGTGCGCGTGATGGAGAGCGGAGCGGAAGTGGGCGATCTGAACGACCCGCTCGAACTCCAACGGTGGATCCGACAAGTGGAGTACGCAAAGCAGAACGAACGGAACAAACAGAGGACGCAAGAGCGCACTCGATTGCACCAACCGCCTGCCGACGATCACCCGTGACCGCGAGGTCGTAAGAGAAAGCCGGACGGGAGTGCGCTCTCGATCATACTCACGGGTTCTTTATTCCTGCCGCGTGTTGATCCTTCGAATTTTTTGTTATTTTTGTCTGTACATTGATGTCGCTTTGATTCAATAAATCGTGGTATTCCTTTTCGAATTGGACGCAAGAAGCATTGCAAAACAGGAAACCCGATTACCGAACGAACCCGTGACGTTCGTCCATCCTTCTTCCACCGAAAAAACTCGCCTTTCTCGGGGTCTGCTGGTCACGGACCGAAAAAGGCGAACGGGGTGCTTCCTGCTCGTTCCTCTTTCGCGTTGGGCGGCTCGTTTCGACCAAAAAGCCTTCGTCACGCGCTCCGAAATGCGCAGAGCAAGGGCCTTTTTTGGTTTCGTTGAACGTTTTGGTCACGTTCTCCGTTCTCTTAGGCGTTCGATTTCGACGTTTCATTTCAATTGTTTGGTTCCAGAAAGAATGGGCGCTTCCGAGGCGGAGCCCGTCTTGAAATTTGTCGCAATCGTTCTGTTCGCCGCCCAATTCGCGAGTTTCTTCTATTTGTCTCATCAAATCAAAGAAAAGCAGCTGTTTGTGGTGAGCTCTCCCTCCACACGTGCCTTTCACTTGTTCGATTGCAGAGAACGGAACACGACAAAGCAGAAGTGGGGAACGCGAAAGGATTGTTTTTCTGTCTTGCCGTCTTCTTCCTCGGGGGTTCGGCGACCTCATTCAGCATCCTTTTCTACTCGACCCGCAACGGGGGCATCTTTCTGACTAGCGGGCGACGTCGACACGTCGGCATCCTGAAGGCCGCCCTCGGGATCCACGGCGTTCTCGCCCTGCTGTTGATCCCCGGGCTGCCGCTTCTCGTTGGCGGATTGCCGCCGTTCTCCGTCCTCTCGGTCGGCTGCCTGCTGAACGCCGCCCTCGCCGGCACGTCGTTCGCAATGCTAAGGGTTTTGGAAGACGAAGTCACTTCTCCCCATCCATCCATCTAATCAATTAATCGATCGTTGCAGTACAACGAATCGATGGACAAGACGCGCGAAGAGAACGAAGAAGCGGGCCGCCCGCTGACCGCCGAGCAAGCGAAAACGACCGTCGAACTCCGCCGCCTCCACGCCCACGTGAACGCGGAGCCCACGAACTCGCGCTGGGGCAAGCTGGACGGCGGCCGGGTGCGCGCCGTCCACGCGGACGATTTCTTCCAGCTGCACAAGTGGCTGCACGCGCTGAAGTGGGCGCAACGCCACGGGCAGACGGCCGAGGTGGTCGCCCGCCTTCGAGCCGAAATGGAGGAACGCACTCGATTGTACCGACTGCCCGCCGACGATCAAGAGCGCTACCGCCAGCTGGCCCGCGTGGAGGCCGAGCGGGAATGCGAGCGGCACGCCCAAACGCCCGCTTTCGACTGAACTCACAATCTCGAGCTCTGTATTGCTGGTGCTTTCTGGGCGTTCGAACGATCTTCCCACTTTTGTTACCTTGTTTGTCTTTTTGAAGATCGGTCGTCAATAAACGGTTGTGTTCAATAGAACGAACAAGACCAAGTACATCGACTCTTGGGGCCTACTGCAAGGCTCTTGCCTGGTTGTGGGGCATTGGCGGACGGGAGCACTTCCCCTGGTCTTGACGTCACTCGGTTGAAGCGAAAAAACGGGTGGTCATTCTTGCTTTCGGCCTGCCGGGCGCAAAGGCGAGTGTACGCTTGTAGAACCCCGAGAGCCCTCCCAAAAAGCCCACAGAAAAGCCCGCTCGGAGCCAAAGAGCGGTCCGCCGTGTTCGTCCGCTCGCCGCACGCGGCCGCGGCCGAAAGACGTCATTCGAGGCCGCATTTTGCTCGCAGACGGGCGAAACTTCGCAGACTTTCGCAACGGCGTGACGCGAGCTCTTTTCTTTACTAAAGTTTTTATTTTCAGACGGATCAATGTTCCCTCTACCTCTTGCCGTTATTCTCGCTTCTTTCCTTCCTTTGATCACTGCCGACTGCACACATGCGGGTGCAACTGACGGACTCTTTGCTTTCGACCAATTCAAGGCGGACGTCGTTTTGGGCGGCCAAGCAACCAGCGGCGTAAACGCACATTTCTTCCGCGAGACCGCCGACGGCGAATTGGTTCTGGAGCGTGCACGAGATCCCCTGCTTTACGACAATCGTTGCTACTATTTTGTTGGCGGCAACGCCAGAGCATTCAATGAAGAAGTGCCTCGTACAAGAAACTGCCTGACTTACAAGCAACGTCGCGAATGTCAGCTTTCGTGGAACATCCTCGTGCCGTCCGCTCCGATTGGCAGTCGAATGCGCCGAACGGCCGTTGTGGTCTCGATGTCCGCGGCCTCGGCGTCGGCGGCGGTGTCTTCGAGCAGCGCGGCAGCGGCTCGTCGTCAACGGGAACGCCGAATCCAACTCTTCAACAAAGTAATTGTTTTTTGTTCTTTTATTAAATCTACTGTCGTTTAGATCCGCTTCCCAAACTACACTCGTCCGTCAGCCAGTGAATGGAGATGTCCGCAGAACGAGTGGTGTTGCGGGGCGAAGTGCTGCGGAGAAGTGCGCGACGAATTGAAAGACAAACCGGAAAAGCCCATAGGAATGCTCATCTTTTTCCTATGGTGCGTTTTTACGTGTTGCACTTGATCATAGTCTTTTGCAGCGTTGGTTTGTTTATTTTCTTCGTTGTTAGCCGCGCAGACCCACACACAACGTCCGCCGGCGACCAGCCAGCGGCAAACGAAACGAGTTCGCCGTCCGCGAACAACCGACCGCAACAGCGATGCGAACGGTCACTGACGAGTGAGTCCTTCCACTCCCAACTAGAGAGAAGTGGGCTTGTTTCAGTGGCGAACACGGCTTTTCCTCCGTTTAAACCGGCCGATCGCCGGACGCCCACCGCTACGTGCGGGACGCAAACCACCGAGCTGCCCGCCGAAGGCTCGCAATTGGCGCCGCCCTCGTACACGCAAGCGGTCCTTTCGGAGAGTGAGGCCGCTCCCGAACGGACGTTTCCTCCGCCCTACTCCTCTGCTTCTCACTGATTGCCGCCCTCACTGTGCTCTACCTCACGTGTGTCGAATTGTAGCGGGTGTTGAACTGACCACGAATGAATTCTTTCATTGTATTATTCGGGTTGCTTCGAGTTGGGAACGAAGTGGATGATGGAGAGCGAAGAAGGTCCACTCTTTCCATCTAATTCTCATCCAGTGCACAAAGCAATGGACGTCCTGGCTCTCGAACAACAGACTGTCCGCCGCCAACTCCACACGCGCTGGGATTTGAGCGGGAGATGCGGCCGGTCGTGTGGCTCGGCTGCTCGGTGGACACCTGATGGCGGACGTCTAATTGGTGCGTGCTTGCTGATCTTCCCTCCCACTTCACACACCCTCTTTTACGAATTCGGCACGATGACCTCGTTGACGAACGGCGGGCTCCGAGTGGGCAGTCGGCAAGCGAACCGCGCGCTCATGGCCGCCGAACTGCTCGTGGAGCGAGATCCCGCTGCAGTTCGGCTACCGCTTTTGGCTGCTCAAACGGTCCGCCCCGCCCGCTCCTCTCCGTTTTACCGTTGCGTTCAGGAGTGCGCGACCCTCCGCCGGTCACTGGGTCGTCTTCTCGTTGCTCGTCGGGCTGTTGTTGGGCGCATGCGGCTACAGCGCGTTCACTTTCTGCCTCTCCGTTGGCGACCGGTTTGCGGAGAGCGTTCTGGAGATCCTGCGGGCGGGCGGCTACTCGAACGGGTGGACGAACCACGTGCATGAAGGACCGGTCGTAAGTTCCTCTTTAAAGACGTCTCGCTATTCTTTGTGCTGCAGGACAGCCGCGAGATGGCCGTCTACGAACGAGTGACCGTCTCCATAATGCTCCTCACTGCGAGCTCTGTCCTCTTCTTCTTGCTCGCCATCCGCCGCCCCTGCGCATCGCCGCCTCGAGATGCCGGACGGAGCGTCTGAACGCGCAGATCGACCGCCTGCTTTTGGTTCGTCCGCTCACTTCTTCCTGCTGACTCCCGTTCAGGCGTGACGCCCGGCCTAACGGAGGTCCTGCCGAACGTCTACGGGAACTACGCGATCGCTCGTTGCGAGCCGCTCTTCCTCGGCGACCTCCTCAACTCGTGGCTCCTTGCGGCCGCCCCGCTCCTCAACCCGCTCGCCGCCCTTCTGATCATTCGGCCGTTTCGCCAGCGACTCCTTTCTTTTCTGCAGTGTCGGACGAAGAAATGAGCCGAAGGGTCGGAGACGAGCAGAAGCAAGTGAAGGAAGCGGCCGGTCGGCCGCCTAGTTGCGCAACGCCACGAGCTGCCGGCCGGGTATTCCGCGTTCGCTTCCGGCCGCCCGCTGGTTGCGCGTCGTGCAAATCCCACCGCGAACGGGCGACGTATAAAAGGCGAGCGGGGGCAGCGGAAAGTCGCCATTCGTGGTTCCTCTCCCCCTCCTGCTCTCTTCCGTGCTCTCGCTCTCCTTCCTGCTGCTCCTCGTGATGCCCCGCTCCTCGCTCCTCGTCGCCCTCGTGGTCTTCGGCGCCCTCCGTGCGGGAGCGGGCGAGATCCTCGTCACGCACCCGGAGGGCGAGTGGCTCTACGACCCCGACCACACGAACTTCGATCCGTGCGTGATCCCGTTTGCCTACAGAGGCGGCAAGGAGCTGTAAGTGCTCGTCCCCTTACTACTCTCGCCTTTTCGTTTTAGCGAGATGAACACCTGCAACAAGACCGTCAATGTCACAGTCCAATGGTCGAAGGACAGCACGCTGGAGGTCGAGGCGTGGGCCAATCAGCCGTCCAAGTGAGCGTGTCTGCCGGTCTCCTCTCATCCCCTTCTTGCAGGTACAAGATCATCATCAACCAGAACTGCACCATCCAAATGGAGGGCCACCCAGACGGGAGCTACACGGCTGGTGGGTCCTCTTTGCCTTTGTTCCATCCTTAATGACCTCTGCTGTTTTAGACGGCCTCACGGGACGACGGAATGAGGCGTGGCTGAAGCTCCAGCCCGACGGCACCCTCACGCACCATAGCTACGGCTCGCACGTCTTCTGCTCGGGCGTCAAGCTGCGCCAAGAGGCCAACGACGTTCGCTACTGGACGACCGTGGAATACATTCAGGAGGTCGGCACGATCAAGTACGGCGGCGTCTGGGTACAGCCAAACAAAACAAACCTTCTGATCACCAGCTTTGCAGGTCGCCAAGACCTACGACCTGGGCGAGTACCGCCCCACGACTCCCGCCCCGAAGACGGCCGCCAAGGAAACGGGCGACGACGCGGCGGGCGGCTGGGACCCGTGCTGGTCGGGATGGCTCGTCATCGCGATCCTGTGAGTCCTCCGCTCCCTCTGCCTCTCCTCACCCCCTCCTTCGTTCAGCCTGCTCGTCTTGATGGTCCTCGTCGCGGTGCTGATCATCCTCGGCATCGTGTGGGGCCTGAAGATGAAGAAGGCGAACGAGAAGGATGCCGCCGAAGACCAGAAGGACGCGCCCAAGGACGAGAAGGACGGTCCGAAGAAGGACAAGGACGCGTCGAAGAAGGGAGGCGAAACGCCCGCTCGCTCGCCGGCTGCCGCGGGCAAGGGCGGGATGATCACGCAGGCCGACGGCCAATGAGGGCTGCGAGGTGTCGTGTGTGTGGACAAACGGTCCAGTTCTCTTCGTTTCTGTCTGTCAAAAATAAAAAGTTCGATTGATCCGTTGGCTGTTGGTCGACAAGAAAGAAACGAACGGAGAGGTCGCTCCGAACGACTTCGCTCTTGTCTTGCTGTTTGATCGAGAAGACGATCGAATAAGCGGTTTTGCCCCGCTTTTCTTTGAACCGTTCTCCTGCTCGGTCATCTCGTGCGCTCGAAGGCGGCGGCGTCTTTTGGCTGATCAAACGTTACCGCGTGTTGGCCAAAAGAACACTCGTTTGATGGGTAGCGGGTGCAATCGAGCGAAGGACAACTGGGTGGCACGATCACCAAAATTTGCGTGAAAGCGGAAGAACGAACGCGCGTTCCATTCGAACGGCCACTCGCCTGCTCATCCCTCTCGACTGTTCGGTCGTCTCCTTCCTGCCTGCTCCCGCTCGCTCTCGTTCGATCAAATCGAAATGCCGAAGGTTCGTTACCCCATTGGAGCTTCCCATCCACCGCTCGTTGCAGCCTCACCGCTCGGAGGAGGTCGCGCAGTCGGAGCGCGCCGAGAAGTCGGCCGGCTGCCGTTCGGGCGAGTGGGTCCGCTCGCCCGCCAGCCGCCACCCCAGCGACGACGCCGCGGCGTGGATCTGCGGCTCGCGGGCCGCCCGCCGCTCCCGCCGCCGTTCGAAGCGGCCGGCCGCCGACGAGGTCTCCTGGACGCCGTCGCAGCGCGAAGTGCGCGACCAGAACGAGACCGCCGTGGAGTTCAGCGAAGAGGAATCGGTCGACCGCTCGGCGATGTCCGACCGCTCCCGCCTACTCGCTAACTCCTTCCTGTTTGCAGCCGCGCGCTCGAGATCCAACAGCCACTCGTGCTGGAGCGCAGCAAGGAGCGTGAGCCGGAGATGTGCGCTCACGCGGAGAAGAAGCGTCCTATTAGTGAGTGCTCCCTTCTGCCCACCTACTCACTCACTCCCCCTCCTTGCAGCCGCCCACCACCTGCGTGTCTCGTTGGAGGCGGCCGGCCGCGAGTGGCCGCTCTCCATCCGCGTCTCGCTCGACGCGCCGCAGCCCGCCGGCCTCCGCCTCACGCGCGTTCTGCTCGGCTGCTTCGAGTTCGCCGTCGACGAGCCCACGGACGAGGAGCTGCCGAACGGCGAGTGAGCGTCAGTCCAAGAGTTCTTTGTGAGCGGGAGGAATAAACCGATTGGTTTCGACTGTCTTGTTCGCCTCGAAGCGACATCCACTCGGCTGTCGGTCGGCTTCTTTTACGCACCGCTCCTGCGAGCGGTAGTCGAAGAAGAAGCTGGGTGAGCGGCCGCATGTCGACAGCACTCAAACGCGAGAAGGTGCCTTTCGCTCGCTGGCGATCGTCTATTCGATCGTCGAACAGGAAGAGCGAAAAGGAGTGTCCTCGTTGCCGCTTTTGCTCAACCGACCATCGGGCGGTCGCTCTCTCCCGTTTGGCCACAGCTTACCGGCCGGCGTGTTCACCGGCGAACTGATGGCCGCCGCCTCTACCTCGCGCGAATTCGAGCCGCGGCCGTCCGTCTGGCTCTCCGTTCACCCTCAGAAGCTGCGCTCTTTCTTCGACTGCAACGCGTGTCCACCGATTCAACGATCACGAGGAGCTGGCACTTGTTCCTCGCTTTCGAGTGATCACACGCCGAAGATGGACGAACAGCACGAACGAGCGGCTTTCGTGCATCCACAGCAACGAGAATTACGTCTACTTTTTTTATTTTCAACGGGCCGAAAAAGCCATAAACACACAGAGAGAAGAGAAAGGACATCTACGTGTGGTCGAGTCGGCGGACTACTTGGGCTGTTCGATGATCAGCTCCTTGCGGTTCAGCTGAAAGGACGAGGAGGTGAGCGGAGTTGTGGGAAAATAAATGAACTCACATCATCGCCACCGTGGCCGCCCGGCGCCGGCGTTCCCGCCTGCTTGCTGCGCGTCGCGGGCTCGGGCGCCTGCTGCTTCTCGGTCATCTGCGGCTCGCCGGCTTGCGTGACGCCCTGGGTCACGCCGCCGCCTGCGTGGCGCCGGCATCTCCTTGCGTTTGTGCGCGGACCGGCGGTGGCTGAGCAGCGGCGGCCGACTTCTTCTCCTGCTTCGCCTTGTTGCTCTTCTTCTTGAGCAGAGCGAACAACCGAAAGCGGGCGGCAAGCTCCAACTCCTGCCCATGTGTTCGGTCGTCGGCAAGAACCGATCAAGAGACAACTCAACCCGCAGACGCCACATGAGCGAGGGGCTGACCGGCGGGATCTTGTCGTTTCCTTCGTGTTTCTCCGCCCATCTCCTCATGTCAGCGGCCGCCTTTTTCCCTTCTTCTTGCCCAGTCTTCACCGCTCGTTCGTCTTCCGATTTCAGCCAACAAGCATTTGCTCGACGAATCGATTTATTGTTGAACACTCCCTTACTCCGGGGAACAAACAGAAACAGGGAACAAACGAATTGAGGACTCGGTCGCCTCCCAATCAGCGCTTTTTGGCGCCGCTCTTCGCCTTCGCTTTGGCCTTCGGCTTTTCCTTCGACTTTCCTTTCGGCTTTCCCTTGGGCGCGCTCTTCGGTTCTTCTTTCGACTTTGCGGCCGCCGGCAGCGGTCCGTAGAGCGATTGGGGCGCCGACTTCACGCCCGACTGGCTCGCGGGCGCCATTTGGGACTTTGTGACCTTCTTCTGCAACCCACAAGGTGAATGGATAGATGAAACAAACACTCACGTCTCGTCCGGAAGCTTCCTGGGTGGCGCCCGGCTGGCCGCCTTCGGTCATCGTCGTTTGGGTGGTGCCGCCGGCCGTCTGGTCGGGGCGCGTGGCCGCCGCGTGCTTCGCCGCCGCCTTCGCGCGCCGCTTGCGGAGGATCGCGAGCAGCAGGACGCTCACGCCCAACAGCAGCACGATCGAGAGCACTACGAGCGTGCTGCAGAAAGAAGGATGAAGAGAAGGAGAGGGCGGGTGACTCACATGACCAGCCCCAACATGACGCCGCTCAAGCCGCCCTCCTTGTGCTTCTCCGGCAACACGGCAGCAGCGACGGCGGTCGTCGACGAGGTCGTGGGAGTCGTCGTGGGCTGGGACGTCGTAGAGGTGGTCTAAACAAAGGAGTGGATGGAGGAGAGAAATGAGAGCGTCTAACAGTCGAAGTGGACGTTGAGGTCGAGGTGCTCGTGCTGGTCTGGAAGAAGCCCGCATGAAAGGAGAGCGATCGAATGGACGACTCACGGAGGGGCTCGTGGTCGAGGCCGTCGTGCTGCTGGTCGGTTCGGGAGTCGTCGTGGAAGTCTGAAGCAACGAGAGTTGAAGGAAGGACAAGAAGATGGCTTGCCGAGGTCGTGGTCGAGGTGGTCGTCGACTGCAAACGGAAGGGATAAAGCAGAAGAAGAAGCAGGCGTTTCACCGTGCTCGTGGTCGACGGCGTCGTGCTGGTGGTCGGTTCGGGAGTCGTGGAGGTCTACAGGATGAAGGGATGAGGGAGAAGATGAGAGAACGGCTTGCCGTGGTCGTGGTCGAGGTGGTCGTGCTGGTAGAGGTCTAAACAAGCAAGAGAATCAAACAGGAGAGAATAAGAAGGCGTCTCGCCGTGCTCGTTGTGGTGGGAAGCGGCGTCGTGGTCGTGGTCGTGCGGACGTCGCCCAAGTAATCGCTGTCGGTCTGCAAGGCTCTTCAGCGAAGAAGACCAAGGAGGACTCGCCCAGAGGTCGAAGATGAGCAGACCGCGGCCCGAAAAGCCGATTTTCGTGTGCACGTAGCCCGTGTTGTCGGCCTTCTGCACGGTGTGCGCGCAGAAGGTCGTCAACTGGGCCGAGTAGCGGTCGATGCTGACCGTCCCGTTCGGGTCGAGGCGCCAGAAGGTGTACGGCGGCAAGACGCGATCCGACAGACTGCTGTCTGAAGGGGATGTCCGTGGATGAGCGGAAGGAAGCGGGGACTCACAGGTGTGGTAGTCGACGGTGAACGCTCCAGCCGCGTGCTGCACGTGGATCGTGCAGTTGCCCACGTTCAACTGGAAGCTGCAAGAGAGGAGTGAGCGGTGAGGAGCGAAGGGGAGGACTCACTCGGGTACTTCTTGTTGTTTGACGAAAAAGAAGAGCGGCTTGTTGAACTCGAGCTCGATCGGCACGCCCGCGCAATCCGCCAGGTGGCTGAAAGCGGGCGGATGGAGGGGCAGAAGAGGCCGTCGAAACTCACAACTTGCCGCCGCTTCGCCACACGCAGCTGGGGAACTCGGCATCCGCACCGTTGAAGCCGGCGGCGAGCAGCCCGACGAGCACGAGCCACTCGAAGAGCATCCTGGGGGAGGAGGGAGCGGTGGAAGGAAGCGACCGTCCACGAGAGTGCAGAAAGACGCAAGTGGGGGCTTCCGCGCGTTCGACCCTCGATTTCCTTCGGTTCGGTCGGAATTTGCGTGAAGGGGCGGAAGAAAGCGGCCCGTTGCTTTGCGGGCTGTGAGTCGCGAGCGGTCGGTCGGAGTGGAGGGGGCGGCTGAACGTGAGCGTTGGGCCGCGCAGCTCGACCATGTCGGCCGTTGCGAGCAGGCGAGAGAAGATGGCGCGCACTTCTTGTGCCTGCCGCCGGCCGACGGTCAACCGCCGCCGCCCACTCGTTTTCAAGCGAGTGACCGGTCAGCTCGAAAAAGAAGCCGCCGACGCCCACCGGCCGGCTGAACAGGGGAGCACAAGCCCACGGGCAGCTTGTCTCGTGTTCTCACTCCCTCCTCTTCTTTTGAAGACAATGCAGACCCCCGTGGAAAGCAGACAACCGGCGTCAGAAGTCACGCGTCTAAGCAACCGTTTATTCCGCACTCACTCGCGAACCGAAACAAGACAAGAAACAAGTGGACTCATTGATAGATGCAATCGCTCTCCGCCTTGTCCCACGGCTTGTCAAAGACGTCTTCTTTAGCATAGTCGAGATCGCCGATCGCGCGGTGGGTCGCGTTCGCCAACTCGAGCGGCGGCAGCTTCACTTTGCGGTAGGCGGCGGCGTCCCAGAGGTCCTCCGGAATCTGATGCACGCTGTACTTCCACTGGTCGTCCGTGTTGCAGCGGTGTTTGCTGAACGAAGAGATGAGAAGAGAGGAGAGGGAGGGGGCTTGCATGTAGGCGAACATGTCGTCCGGGTGCTTTCCGCCTTCGTCGTTCGTCTGGAAGCCCCGCGCTTCCCAATGGCCCTTGTACTGCTTGTCCTCGTTGATCTTCGTGACTTTGCACAAATCCCACGGGTCTGCAATTGACAGGGGTTAGAGGAGAGGAGGAGTCCGCTCACCTTCGTCCCGTTCGTAGAGCGCGACCACCTGAAAGAGCGGTCAATCAGCAGCGGCAACGGCTTGTCTTCCACTCACTCCTTCGTCGTACGGGTAGCCGCCTAAAGCTCAAGGAAGATGTTGAGGACCATGAGAGACGTCTTACCGCAAGTCACGTACTGCTCCAACCAAAAGAAGTACTTGGAGTCCTCCTTCTCGGCGGCGACCATCGCCGTCGCCAAGAACAGAAAGCCGAAGACGAGAGCGGGAGCAGCCGCCATTTCGGAGAGCGAACGACTCAAACGAATGAACGACGAGCGGGCGGGCGAACAAAGTGTACTCGTCGCAAACTCCCCGGAATTGCATCGCCTTGCTGTCTGTTCGACGGAGCCGTCTTTTTACTGTCTGGTCTGCAGGACGAGGTCGCGTGTTTGCTTTTCTACTCGAGGCAATGCTCTATGCCGATCACGACGAATGAAGGCGCGCAACGGAGGCTTCAGCAAACAGAGATCGACGAAACAAGAGCCCAGCGGGCGTCCCGCCAAGCAGGCAAGACGAGCGACAACTCCTTGGCGTTCCGCCGCACTCCGCCGCCCAAACCGCGCGTCCCGCCGGCTGCCCGCCGCTTCTTGGTCGAATTTCTTTTTGAAGCTCGTGAAGCAACGTGAGTTTCTTTCTTATCCACAGTTTATCCGATGAATTCGGCTCAAAACGGACAGGAGATTCACGAATTTTCCTCGATGTTTTGCACCTCGATTATTTGTCATCTTTTTCGAAATTCCCCACTTTCTCGCGCATTTTAGGCGAGATGGCTTCCGGTCCAAAGAAGCCGCGTCTCGAGGGTCCGACCGACCGCCCGCGGCCCCGCCTGCTCGCCAATGAACGTCGTTGCGCCCAGCAGTTCTTGATCGACGCCCACCGGCAGACGTCCACGCTCTTTGTGTTCAGCGATCGACCGACGCCGTTGTTCCGGTCTCTCTTCATCAGCCAGGCGTTCTTCAACGCCTACTTCGAGTCGGAGGACTTCGGGACGGTGTCCATCTCGATCGAGAGCGCGACTTCCATCTCGCTGGCCAAATTCAAACCCAGCCATCGCGTGATCGGCAAGTTCGTGCAGACCGCCGAGGGAGTTGCGGCCGTCCTCCGCCTGGCCCGCTCCCTGCCCACCATGTTGCGGGCGGTTCACGCCCCGCAACCGACGACCATTCATCCCTTGTGTTCATCCCTCTGTAGTTTGTATTGTGGAGCGTCGGCGGAGTAATGCGGCGATCGGAGGGAAGACCCGCCCCCTCGCTTCGTCGCACCGCCGATCGCCCCGACCGGCAGTCGACCGCATGCGCAGCATGCGGGCCCGACCTCCGGGTTCCCCTCTCCTTGATTACGGTAATAAAGCTCTCACCTACTCATCGTGTGCTCTAACGAACTGACAACTAATCATGGCGACACCCCCGTTGCATCTCCCAAGCTCCCAACTCTTCCCGCAACAACCATCGAGATCTACTGGGCGGTCTCCGAGCCGCCCGAGCGGAGCGTTCGCCTGATGGTCGCGTGGATGCGAGTCGCAAAGGAGCTACACGCTACGCTCACATTCTCCTCGCTCTATTCATCTACTCGGTTCCTTTCAGACCATCCTGCTCTGTCGTCCATCAAACTGGAAGCTCACGGTCTCGGACGTCCGTACACCCAGTTCCTGATCGACTCGCTGCCGGACAAGCTGACGCACTTCATGGCTTTCGGAGACCTCCGCATAGCCACGCTGCTTTTGAAACGAAAGGGGCCGCTGGAAGACGTCAAAATGGCCTTGTACCAGGGGAAAAACTGTGAGTTCGAGAGAAGAATTCACGGCGAGTGTCCTCGTTCGATCGTTTCAGACTACGTTGATGTCTTCCGTCTGAAGTGCCCGAAGTTCACCGTCTGGCTGCCGCCTCGCCACGCGGACTTCTCGCGCCAACTGCACGACTGGGGACCGCTGCTGCCGAACGAGCACTTGAAGGAGCTCCGCATCATGATGACGAACGGGAGCGTCGAGGTCATCAACGCTCTCCCGCATCTCCGCGCCATCAACGGCCACTTCAAACTCACGTGCTACAAGAAGTTCAAAGTCAAGCTTTTCGTAAGTGCAGGGATGAGAGAAAGGTTGACTGTTCGCTTGCAGAAGCGCCTCCACTGGTCCAAAATGCTGACCATCAAGAACTTCGCGCGGCGGACGGCGGCGAAGATGCAGACGGCGGGATTCGGCGCTAACGGCGCGGTGGAGGGCGACAAGGCGGAGTTGTGGACCGGGATCGTCGACTCGGTTCGTTTCTTCCCGGCTTCCACCGATCTCCGCCTTCTTTCAGCAACACTGGAAAGTCGTCACTCGGGAGAGCGTGGCCGAGCGGTTCGGCTGGACCGACGAGGGCGAACTCCCGTGTGCCGGCTGTACGGCGCGAGTCCCCACGTACTCCGCCGTTTACCACGGAGTGCGCATTTTCTTCGCCCTCCACACGTGATTTTTCCCACGATATCTCTTGTTCCCTTTTAATTGTTTCTTCTTCAATTGCTGGTGCTAATGAATAAACACGCGGTCCGCCTCTTGTATCTTTTTGGATCTTGAACGGAAGCTGAGAGGCCGTGCTTCAGCACTCCAACGGGTCGGCATCTTCTTGAATGCTTCGAATCCGGGAGACCCGCCCACTTCCCCGCCGCTACCCAAATCGAAAGAGCAGGTTTATTCGAAGTCGCCGGCAAGAAAAAAACGACTCGGGGCTTTTGAGCTGAAGGATCAGAGCATGGCGGCCGCTCGCACGAAAACGGGGATCCAAACGGGAACGAGCGGACTGGCCGAAGAAGCTGAAAGAAAAGCGGATCGAGGGAATAGAGTGGCGGGGAGCTCACTCAACGGCGTATCGGTGACCCAGTCGGACGATTCGTCAGAGGCGGTGGACGAACTGCCGATCGCCGCAAAGTTCAGATGGGCAGCGGTCTTCTTGGGACGTCGGTACTCGCCGAAATCACTGCTCCCCGTTGCATTGTGGACCTGCAACGGCCCTCGAGTACATAAAGACGGTTAACTTACGGAAATGACGAGCGCTTCGATCGATGTGCTCCGTTGGAAGTGGACGCGCGTCCAGAGGTGCTGGGCGTCGGCCTCCTGCACCAATTGAGAATCGTTGCAGAGAACGGCCGATTGGTAGGTGAGAGTGCCGTTGGGGTGGAGGTACACGTTTCCCTCGCCGTCCTTCATGATCACGGGGCCTGAAACAATTGATCAAGTGAGCGTGAGACGGGTCAAGGATGCAAATGCCCGACCGAACTGCAAGAAAAGTCCCGTAGCGTTGCGGAAGCCTTGTCCGTCCAGTCGGCAGCGGTCATTGATGGTGAGCGAGAAGCTGCGGGAGTAATGAAGGAACGAGAGAAGAGGACACACGTTGAGATGGCAAAAGCCGCAACAAACACGGTCAGACTCATGTCCTTGCTCCACTGCACCGCAACGCTCGTCGAGAGGCACTCCTCGAGGCGGCTGGAAAAAGGAGATGAATTTGAGGCGGGATTGAAGACTCACAAAATGTCCCGGCCGTAAATTTCCGTACTCTGCACGCAGTCGTCGAAATCCGTGTGCTTCGGATCGAAGAGGAACTCGCAGCATACGGGCGATGTCAGGATGAGCAGAGCGAAGAGGAACGGGCAGCGCATCTCGGCGAGCGGCAGCAGTCAGTCGGCAAGCGGACGAGCCGCTCGAAAAAAGTGAGCCCGGGGAAGTGAGTGGCTTGCCGGCCTCGGTCTCTCTGCTGCTTCCTTGCAGTCGTGCAAATTCCGCCGCAAACGAGACGAATGTGAGGACTCGAGGGAAGCGAGAAGAACTCCGCATTCGCTCGTTTTGTCGTTCACCCGTACGGCGGCTCCATTCATCGCTCTCCTCCAACCGATCGGTCTGCTCGAGTCGAAGGATGGGCTTCTCGTTCGTCTCCTTCGCTCTCATGTTCCTCGCCGTCTTTCGTGCGGGAGCGGGCGAGATCCTCGTCACGCACCCGATGGGCGAGTGGCTTCTCGATCCGGACCGCAGCGTCTTCGACGAGTGCGTTCAGCCCATGAGCTTCGACCGACCCGAAAAGGACCTGTAAGTTGCCCCCTCTTCTTCTTCTCCTCTACCTTCTCGTTGCAGCGACATGGACTCGTGCCGGAAGGATGTGAAGGTCGCCGTTCAATGGAGCAAAGGAGCGCCTCTGAAGATCGCGGTTGGAGTCGACCAGGAGACCAAGTGGGTTGTCTCTTGATTCCCTCATCACCTCCTCGTTTCAGGTTCGAGATCAAGGTCCACGAAGCGTGCACGGTCCACTTCGAGAGCAAACCGAAGAGCGGCGGCGGCTGGCAGCTCTACGCCGGCAAGTTCTTTCGGCTCTTTCGACTGACGGCGGTGTTTGTGTTCAGAGAACGTGCCCGTGGCCAACGAGGGCTATTTGACCTTGCAGCCCGACGGCCAGCTCATGTACGGCGCGCACACCTTCTGCCAAGGACAGAAGTTGCGCGATGAAGTCAACGAGCTCCGTTTCGGCACGACGGTCGAGTACAAGCAGGAGGTCGGCAACGTGTACTGGAAGAGCGTCGCGGTCCGTCCACACAAACGATCCGTTCAGTCCAGCGCTTTGCAGATCGACGAGGGGGATCTGGGCGAATATTTCGCGCCCACTCCCGCTCCGAAGCAGGCGGGCAACAAGCAGGAGGAGGAGGGCTCCTGCTGGACCTCGTGGATGACCGTCTCGTTGATGTGAGTTCCCTCTGCTCCACGCGCTAGCCCCACCTTCTTTCGTTCAGCGGCAACATCCTCCTCTTTTTGCTGCTCCTCGTCGTCCTGGGCGCGCTCATCTTCATCGTGGCCCGCAAGAACAAGAAGGAGCTGAAGGAGAAGAAGGGCGACAAAGAAGCCAAGGAGGAGGCGAAGAAGGAAGCCGTCACGCAGACGCCCGGCAAGTCCGCTCGCTCGCCGGCCGCCGCGGACGACAAGCCCGGCTTCGTCACGCGCGCCGACGGCCAATAGGCGGGCCATTCAGGACGTCCAATCGTCCAACTTCTCTCCGTTGCTGTGTCTATCTTGTTAGGGAATAAAAACGTTAGTTAATGCTGCCTGTCGATTGAACCAACTATATTACCGTTCGGGAGTTCTCTAACGCGGTGACTGGCTGCAAACGAACGAGCGGAGTGGAAGGCGGTGAGGTGGAACGAACCGACGAGCGCCGCCCGAAGCAGTCGCCCATTGGCGTGACGGCCAGAGGGGTGAAGTGCGGGAAGCAGTTGAAGATCGCGAGCCACACTGCCGACTTCACCTCCCGCTCGCTCCACACGTTCGCCGCCCGCTCGCCGCCGTCGAGCAGATTTGTGGACCAGACGGGGTTCGTCGTTTGCTTCGTGATTGGAGCAGCTCGTCGTGATTGAACAACCGCGAACAACTGCGAGCCACCCAACCCCCGCCCTACTTTTTTGCCGCGAGTTTTCCGTCCACTCGAGTGGCGTCCCGCCACTGCGCACTGCTGTCTGCTCGTTGCTGCCTTCGTTTCCGTCCACCTGCCGGCCGCCATGTGCAACCGCCCACCTCTCAACCTTGTCCTGCGGAATCGAACGTTTGCGGCCGGCGACACGTCGACTCGAGATGGGCGTTTCGTTTTTCGCTCCGTCGCGTCGGAGGTGCACCGTTTGGATTTGTGGAGCGGCGAACACAAGTAAGTGACAGGCGATCGCAGATTTCTGCAACAGCAACGATCGTTCAGATGTTTCGCGGATGCCGAAGGAGGAAAAAGCCACTGCTCCCTCGTGCACGTGTTGGATCGCAGCAGGCTGCTTGCGGTGGCGCCGGACGACAGCGGGCGTGACAACTCGCTTCTCGTCGTCCATTTGGACGAGAAAGCGCGCACTTTCGAGCACGAGACGATCCTCGGCGACTGCTTGCTGGAAATTTCGTTCGCGAACAACCGTTGGATTCGCGTGGACGTCACGAGTTTCATCGCCATCGCTCCGATCATGAACAACACTCAGAATTTCGTTTATTCAGTTGATCTCCGCACGAAGAGCTTCAACGGACTCGGAAGCTTCGCACGGGGTCATTTAGGCGCCGCCTTTCATCACGTGGACTCGCGGACGGGGCGGATTTACCGGCTGCTCGGTAACGGACGAATGGAGCGCGTGTATTCGTTGGTTTCCGTGGACAATCGGCAGCAACTCGAACAGCTGCCGTTGTCCGTCGAGTACCGCAAGAAGATGGTGGGTTTTGAAGGGTTGAAGTCGTGCACTCAACCCTCTTGTTTTCGAATTCCATCTATCGCGGAGTGCTTTTGATTGTTGCATTCAAAGGATCCAAACAGTTTATCGTAATGAAAGGATTGGATCCGCGTACCAAAAGCTACCCGCCGCACCTCGTGGTCGTTGACCGGGACACTGGAGACTCGCTGAGCGTTGTATTGAACTTTGAGCAGAATTTTGGGTTGTTTTCGGGAGCATTTGTGGACGACGACGTCCTCAGGTCAACATCTGCGATCGTCAAGGAGACCTCTCTATTCGCCGTTTCGCTCTTCGGATTGTTGTTGGGTTGTTTGCTTACGATTAATTCCTTCTTGTTTCCAGAAAGCCCAAACGGTTGGTTCGTTTGACGCTCTTCGCTCGTCCGCTGGACATCCGTCTCCCGGTCGATCGCTTCTGAAAGAACTTCGACTGATTTTCGTTTTGTTCCTTGTTGTTGGTCGACATGGTCAAGTACAGGCTTTAATCTTTGGCTAAAGCACGGTAATCGCCGGTCCGAACGCATCAGACGAACAAACGGCCGTTAGTCGCGGTGATTGACGCAGAACGGAATCACTCGAACAAGAAGCTTTCCACATTCCACGCTCGGATGGCCAGACGGCAGAGAACTTCGGTACAGGACTGTCTCGCTCGCTTCCGTTTGCCCTCGCCGTGATTGTGAGTGCGAACACACTGCCAGCTCGTGTGTTTGCTGCCGCAGCCGAGTGGACTTGTGGCCACCGTTTTATTCGCGTGTAGCAGGCAGTGGTTTTGACCGTCTCGTGCGGAAAGCGGTACGAGTAGACGAACAGTAGTTATTCCACCGGCGTTCTTCCGTTCTTCTGAAGCAATGAGAAAACGCGAGCCGCTCGTCGTAAACATTACGGTTTGTAGAAGCATCTCGTAGGTGCTATTCAAAGGAGAGCTGGAGGGTGTTCACAATAAGCTGGCCAATTATTCACGCTTTCAAACTACTACAAAGAAACCCTCCCGTTTATTGACGTAGTTTGCCGCTTGCAATGCACGTGTTCAGGCTTCGTTGAGGAAACAAAAGTAAGAGCGGGCTACTCCATTTTGTTTTTACACGCTTTCTGTGACCAGTGATGCAAAAAGAAATGAAACTAATAAACGTATCGCGTGAAACGTTTTAAATAAACGCGGGTTTGTTGGGATCGAACCCGCGAGTCGTCTCATCCGTGCATCGCCCTACCCCACTACGCCACCCGAACAGCTGAACGAAAGAGCGCCGCAGAAAAGGAAGAAGCGAGCGGGGGGAGAGCGAAGAGAAGGAAGGCGGAGATTCCCGATTCATGAGCGAGTTGAGTGATGAATTTGATTGCTCGTTAGTGGAAAGAAAGCAATGAGATCAACATGATTCTGTTGCGCATCCAGCACTCGGCATCTCGTTGTTCGTTCCATTCACACTGACTGTTGAAGGCCCGCTTGTTTCTCGTGCTTGCAATTGCATCGGTGGTCCGTCTTTTTGCTCTCGATTTGCGGCGGAGCAGGGGCCGCCCGCTCGGCTTGTGCCCTTCGTCCCTTTCGCTTGTTGTTTTGATCGAAGACGGTCGGGCGCCCGTGCATGTGCGCACCGCCGAAAGAACGGAATTTGATCGACGGGCGGCCCGACCACCCGCGAAGGGCGGTCGAAAAGCCCGACCGCCGGGCGGCTCGTCGGCAAGGCGATCGGCCGCTTCGCTCGCCGCACTCCGCCGACCCACCGCTCGCCCGCCGCGATGGTGCACTTCGCCCTGCCGGCCGTCCCGCTCGCCGTCGCCCTCGGCCTCGCCGCCGCGTGCGCCCCGAACCAGTACGGCGCGCCGGGCGGGCGCTCGTCCATCCAAGAGTCCTACATTCGCCATTCTCTGGACGGTGAGTTCCACCCGACTTCTTCGTTCTCGTTTCCGTCCTTTGTAGCGCCCGCACTGAGCGGGATGGTCGGCCGCGTGGGAGTGCTCGAGCAACCGGCCCTACTCGCAGTTCGGCGGCGCCCGCCGCACGTCCGTCACGGAGGGCACCCGCGCGACTGCGGCCAGGCGACCATCACGTGCCGCGCGCAGGGCGGCCGCCAGTCCACGCTCCTCGTCGCTCTCGTAGACAACGCCGTCGGCCGCTTCGGTTGTGCGGAAGAACACGCGAACTGGCGACGTTCTCCCTCTTCTTTGCGCAGAAATCACTCACTTTTGGCCCCCTTTTGGCCCTTTGACTCGCCTCCTCTCCGTTCGAACACTCACTGACCGCCGTCTCGTTTCAGGTTGGAATTGCGCGTCCACGCGCTGATCTTCGCTCTGCAGGGCGCCCCGGCGACGCTCCCGCAGACGTGCGACTCGCAGAGCCAGTGGATGGGCGCCTCGATCGTCGACCTCCGCCTCGCGCAGCCGCTGAACGTCCGCCCGGTGCGCCCGCAACGCGGACGACTTCCAGCTGCTGCCGTTGGGCGAGCGCTACGGGGCCTTCGAACGCGCGCCGAAAGCGGGTGAGCGAAGGCGGACGCATGGATTTTGCCGCCACTTTGCTCACCCCCGATCGGCAACGTGAGTTTTAGCCGAGTTTTCCGCTCTGCTGTTTTTGTTGCAGGAGCGCGTGATCGAGCAGGTCGTCCAGGAGACCCACCGCTTGCCCATCCAGCGCAAGCGCATCGTCAAGACCAAGCAGATCTCCAAGCCGGTGGTGACCGAGCGCGAGTTCGTGGAACGCGTCCCCGCCACCCGCATCGTGCCCACGTTCAAGGAACGCCGCTGCGTGGAGCAGGTGCACCGCCCGACCGTCGAGCAGTTCGCCGACGTCCAAGAAATCCCCGAGATGCTGCCCGAGTCGCCACGAGCGCGCCGGTGATCGTCGAGGGCCGCCGAAGGCGCGCGGCAAGCTTCCGCCCGTCCAGTCCACCCAGCCGACCGCCTACGAGACGCCCGCCGACCCGCCCGCCCCCACCGGCTACTGAACCCGCCGCCGAGGACCCTCCGATCTCCCCCCGCACCTCTCGCTTCTGTTCGCTTAACTCCTCCGATTGATCCTCATTGTTTTGTTTATTGCTTTACCTTGTTTGTTGATGGCCGCAAATAAACGAATCGCTTTAATCGTCAGACGTTGATTAGGTAGATCCATTGAGAATCGAAGGATGCCGTTAGGCTTTTCGTTGACTTTGTAGTCGAGAATCCTTGATTGGGTTCTCGCACGCTCGCATTTACTCACTCGTTCTTCTGCAGGCCGCTAGAACACTCATGGCCATGCGTTTCGTCGTGGGATCGCGAATGGCGAAGGTCATGTCGCTGATCTTGGACTTGGGCTTCGACTCGAAAGAACTCCTCGACCGTTTGCTTTTCGATCTGGTCAGCAAGCTGGTCGAGGACGAGCCCGCTCAGGCCTTCCTGAAGATTGGCTTGGACGCGGGCAAGAACACGATCACGATCTCCAGCAACAGCACGGGCGAGTTCACCAGAAATTTTCAAACAATTCTTGGTGTTGTGTTCTCTGCAGGCATCCCGAAGGACGAGATCGAAGAGCAGGTCAACAGCATCGAAGGAGACTTGCGAGAGGCCGAGGCCAACCTCGCCGAATCTCAGTCGTTCGGAGAAGTTCATGGTTACGAAATGCTCGTCATGATGCTCGTCGCGCGCCGCCTCGTCGTCCGCTCGAAATCGTCGGAATTGGATGGGAAGATGTGAGTGCACTCGAGTGGATTACGTCGATTATTTGTCCTTAGCGAACGTTGGGCTCACGAGTCGGACGGCGAGATCTCTCTCCGCTACTACAACCAAACGGCCGCGATGCCCTCCTTCCAAGTGACCTACTTCGCCGAAGAGGACGAGTTGGGATCGATGTTCATCAAGGAGATCGCCGAGCTTCTCTGTGATCACGAGATCCCCATCTCGCTGATCTTCGGAGAGGTCTCCAGCGGGCGTTCGTTCACGAGTGGGTTTTTTCTTTCCATCAAACACCTTCACTTGCCCGCCTTTCAGTCCCCCCGACCGCCATGCGCAAAATGGTGAGCGGCGAGCAGTTCGACTTCCTCTCGCAGCTGTCCCTCGCCGATCTCAAGGCCAAATTCTGCTCGGTTGCCGCTCAGTTCGGCGAGAAGGTGCAGCGAGAAACGACCGCGGCCGCAAAGAAACGAAAGCGCTGCCTGGTGTGCAAGAA
Source organism: Aphelenchoides fujianensis (assembly GCA_024699865.1). NCBI lineage: Eukaryota > Metazoa > Nematoda > Chromadorea > Rhabditida > Aphelenchoididae > Aphelenchoides > Aphelenchoides fujianensis. Next base: position 91,983 of record JAMPIO010000267.1, read on the forward strand.
GCGTGTGGGACTGACTGGTAGGTTCTTTCGAACAAACTCTCGTTCATTTGTGTTCTCCAGGCTTCCCGTGCCGTTGCGGCGGTCTCTATTGCTCGGAGCATCGCTACGACACCGCCCACGACTGCCAGTTCGACTACAAGACGGAAGAGCGGAACCGTTTGGCTAAGCAGATGCCCCGCCTGGTCCCCGAGAAGATGCAGAAGCTCTAGGCCGCAGTTCTTCACAATGCTGAATTCCACGACGGTCCCTTCCTTTCTTTCTGCTCGTTCCGTTCACGTAGCGCTAACACCCCAATCTAAACGGCCTCTTCGTTCATCGTTACTTTCCCACGACACTCCTGTTCGAATAAATGAGCCGCGCGGATTGTTTTCAAATTCCTGTAATCTTATAACCGGCGCGTGGAAATTCAAAAGCCGCCCGGATGTCCTTCGATGTGAACACGACTCCCTGTCGCGTTTAATCCATCTCCAGTGCACATCGCTTGCAGAAGCAAATCATTTCGGGCGCCGAAAAGCCGCCCCGCTCCGAAAACGAGTGGCTGTTTGGGCAACGGATTCAATAGAGAGCAGAAGGACGTTGTTAACACCCTCGCTTGCCGTACGGCAGCACCCGCCCGTCGCCCCAAAGGCGCTCGGCAGGCAACAAGAGTCGATTTTCCACGAACTACGTTCGGCTGTCGAAGCGAGACGGACGCCGAAGAGCGAACGAATAATCGTAATCGTAAAATTCGGCGTTCAACGCACGGCAACGAACGGCAGGACGCTTGGATTTACGCGATGGCTTGCGGTCAACGCTTTCCGGTCGGATTTCACGGCCAACAGGACTCGATGGACGGGCGGTAAAGGGGAGGTACCGTTGAGCCGGACGCGAACGGCCTATCCGCTCGCCTTCGGTTTGAAAATCGCATCACTCGACCGTCCCTTCACTTAAGAAAACGAGTCCATCACAGCCGTTGCTCGTTGGAATGCTCGCCGCTCGGTGAATGAAAGGTGAGACAGGGTGAATGAGAAAAGTCGACACGGATCGCCAATCGCTCGACAACGACGTAACCACAACGACCTCTCGCTTATTCACGAAATAATTGGACCGTGGAATCAGAAGCCGAAGACGTTGGCCTCCATTCAAGCACGTGCGAGTGGTCTGCCGCAGATCACAACAAAGAAGCGGTGCGAATGTCGCCGCACCTATTGGAGTTCTTTCCGTTTCAGTCGATTAGTGGTTCTTGTGCTCTGGTCAACACAATCCAATTTGCTGTTGTTCGACACAAATTCAAGGGAATGCGGCGAGTGGTGGAAAACAAACGCGAATTCCTTAATCGCGCTCGCCCTTCCAATCGGCGGTTTTGCGTCCTCCCCCGTTAATCGGTTGCAATCAATAGTTGTTGTTGCCTCCGTTTTTGACTGCTGGCTCTGCAAGCGGCGGCTTTACTTTCCATCCGTGGACGGGCGAGCTTTGATTCGATCGCCCGCTTTGGGATACTTCGTTGAATCTCGCTTATCCATGAGAAGTATGAACAACAGCTCGTAAAAACTGAAAGCCGGCCAGCTGAACTGCAATTCGAATACAATCGATCGCTTCTATTCACTTCGGTTCGGCCGTCATGCGAGAAACGAGTGACTCGCTCGCGGAAGTGCGAAGGAATCGTCGTGATCGTCGAATTGAACGCGTTCAATCCGCGGCAACAAGCGGTTGAACGATCGAATTCATACGGCCGCGTCGAAATCTGCTGCGTTACAAAACGAAACAATTACACAGCTTTTGCTTAGATTCCACGGCCAACAATAATCGAAAAGCGTGCAGAAGAGTGAAGTTTTAGTCGAATCTACGCGCACCTTGCAATCCCATCATGTCGGACGCGTTCATCCCATCCGCATCGATGGCGACGGTCGTCCACACGGCCACCCGGTGGGTGAGTGGAGTGTCCGAGTGAAAGTGTGAACTCGATGCCGGTCTAATGGCTCGACATCCACAACGCCTACCTTTCGCTTATCCACCAGCGGTATCGCGGCCCTCGGCTGCGTCGCGCTTCCACTCCCCACGCCACATCCTGCTTACCGAAAGCTCGCTTATTTACGCCCGGTCGTTCCGCCCCCATTGCGAATTTCGTAATTCGTCGGATAGCAACTCGATTTGACCTATGGACCGTCCAGCCTATCAGTAGAACACTGCGCAAATTTATTGCTTACAAACACAAAATCACAGAAAGTTCTAAATTAATTAAAGACCTTAACGATGCGATCGATCGGAAGTTGGGACTCTCGAGAACGCGCGTAGAGGGCCAAATACACCAATTTTTCGGGCTTCCTGCAAGAAGAGAAGGCCGAAATGGAGAGAAAAAAGAGCGAACCGAAGAGCAAAACGGCGGACTGTGTGCTCTCCATTCTTCTCGTTGTGGCTGTAGATGGTGAGCACGTCGTCTTCGTCCACAAATCCTTGCAGAAGAGTTGAACTGGTGTAATTGAAGTCGAGGTTCAACACAAAGCGTTTCGAGTCCGCCGTGTCCAGATCGAAGATCGTGAGGTGCACCGAATGATTGCTGAGAGCGGGACAGTCCGCGCAGGTAGTCAGGAAGAACTCCTTGGAATCCTTCAGCGCCACAATTCTTCCGTTTGGGGAGAAGCGGATTTCGTCCTGAAAGAAATCGAACATTTAAGTTAGAGCATCCGGCTAATGACACCAATTTCTTTGTGTACCCTTCGGAAAATGAAATCTCATCATGTTCCTCTCTTCCTTCATCAGTCCGAACAACAGAGAAAATGCGAGAAATTCGTGGTGGCTCAAAGAATTCGTAGAAACGACTCGTCGTTTCGTTTTTATGGTAAGTGATCAAGCTGGTGAGACGGGAATATTCCATGCGTTCTTTACGCACTATTGCGTCCAGCTCGGAGAAGTCAAACTTCGAGCTCGGCCGCCGGGGAAGATAGAAATTGAGCATAAATCGAGGCGGGTCTTCGATTTCCGTTCGGCCGCCGGGAAACGCCACGCTCAAGTGCTCACAACTGACGACTTTCGTAGGCGAAAAGGTGCGCGTGGCACCGTCTAAATGAACCGTGAACAAGCCACTTTTTGCCTTCCATCCGTGGCCGACGCTCTGCACAACGAGAAGAGTATTTGGGTCCAAAATTCTAATGACCCGCCGATAGCCTTTGACCGCTTGGGCATGAATGAAAGTGCTGAAAGCCGGTCATTAAGGGATTCAAAAACATTCACATCTAAGTGCTCACGTGTGCTCGCCGGTCCACAAGTCCAAACGGTGCAGTCGTGTGTCGCAGTGGTAGAAAACGAAACGGCCGTCCCGACTCCAATAATCGCATCTCAGCAATGTCGAATTCGTCACAACAGAGGCCACAACTCCGCTTTCGATTCGGGCAAGACCGTGGTTCATGGTGGTCGGTTGGACGAGAAAGCATCCGAATGGAGGCCTCGCTGTAGTCGCGCGGTTGGCGGCGACCCGACCGCTCAAAACAACGCCGCGCGGTCATAGCGACACTTGATTGGCTTGAGAAAGAGCGAGCGATCGAGGCGTTGCGCTTTTAAATGATCAGTTAGGCTCTGCAAAAGGATCAAAAAACACGTTCGAGCGTCGACTCGCGAGCCGTAAATTTAATCGCTGAAAATGTTCGCAAGGACGATCATCCCTGTGGGCACGACCCAATCGAAAGGATGAGTAAGTAGTCTCGCCCCATTACGCATCCGAATCAGTCTGCTCATCGAACAAAGCGATTTAATGCTCTTGGGTCGAGTATACTACACGGACTAAACGAAGGGAACTCAAGAGAGATCGCTGTGGTCGTTCGGCATTTGCGGGCAGCAAGCAGAGGAAAATATGAGAGTGGGCGCTCAGTAGACATTGGACAGCGCGACTGCGCGCTCGTGAACAGACGCGGCAGGCGAAGGCGCTGCTCCGGCCGCTGCGACCGTGAGAGCGCCCATTCATTGGGCGCCGCCACATCCTGACGGTCGACCAGACGGCTGAGAGCATTGGAATCCGCTTTATCGTTTCATCCGCAATACTCGTCTGCCTTTCGTTTCATTCCGACAAGACCAGCTTCTTCAACCAGCGAGTTTATTCTTGAGAGAACAACAACAACAATAGGGACAGCGATCCATTTTTGGCCTCGCAATCGAATGCGGGCGCAGAAGAAAGCGGCCGCAAGACGGACGGAATCGCGCGCCTCCACTGAGCTCTTGAGAGTGCGCGTCGATGCTGCTCGCAAAGGAAGTAGACGAACGATGTCTGCTCGATGAAGCGGCAAGAAGGTGGCTTCCTTTCGGCCGACTGGCGAACAAGCGCCTTGAAAGTAGAAGCGGAGCGTGGACGCAGGCCGTCGTCCAGCAGGAGGGCTTCGTTGCGCTGAAAGAGCAGAGAAGTGAGTAGGAGCGAGAGGAGGCAAACACTTACAGAAGCCCAGCGCCAATGAGCAAGAGACGTGAAGGTCCTTCGCGAAGCGGAACCCACTCGAATGCTCCAAGGAAGTGGCCTCACGTCGTTCGGCCGCTTCGAGCTTCACCACGCGCACAACGTTCGCGGTCCTCCGCCAGCGGCTTGACTTGGAGCGGGCGAACTTCTCACACGCTGAAAGAGAAGGAGATGAACAGACAAAGTAGATGCGTTCTTCCCGTCTTCGAAAAGCCGCCCCGTGAAAATCAAATTGCTTGTTCGCTGAAGCAAGACGATCAGACAGGAAAGATAAGTGGAGAGTTACCACAAGAGGATGCACTGTCCAATGGTGCCCTTAAGTCGAGTGCGGGGATCGACGGTCGGCCATTCAGAAGGAGACGTGCCGTTTGCGTCTTGCCCGTTCCGCACGGAACTTCCGTTCGACCCGTCGACGAGATGCTTTGTGCTGCAAGAGCAGAGTCAGCAGAAGCTGAGGGATCGAGCGACCTACCGGTATCGTGAGCAGCGAGCACATCGGCAGAAGAACAAGGGAGTGGAACGGGGCAATCGTTGGAGGCACTTGTAGAGCGTCGGCTGTTGAGCGCACAATCGCCCCAAATCCAGTGCCGCCGTTCTGCAACGAGCAAAAGCATGAGACGGACGGAACGAAGAGAGAACTCACTCGTGACGACGGAGGTCCTCCAAGAACTTGTCGGCGCGTAGATGGTTGCCTCACACATCCCGGACAGCACAGAAGAGAACGCAGAAGCGGCTTGGCCGAACAGCCGGACCGCCCGCCTGTTTCGAGAGGAGAATGAGCGGAGAGCGGAGGAAAGACCCGACCGCCCGCGAGGAGGAACAAACGGAGCGACTGGCCGCTCTCCGCCTCTCGCGCCCCAAAGTCGACTTTGATTGCGTTTGGACTTGCGCCACGACTCCTGCAAAACGAGTGATTATTTCATTCGGAGAAGTCGTGACGGAGCGTTTGAAACTCGTTCGATTGTCTTCTGCGGCCGCCCGCCCAGCCAACCTCCAGTTGATTCAGCACGCTGAACACAACCGACTCAAAATCACGCAACCGTGTACTCACTCTGAAATCCAATTCAAATGCGCAGTAGACGAAAGCACTCACTCTTGGTGCTCGCCGAAGTCGGAGAAATTCGTTCCGTCCTTCACCTGCAGCAACCTTCAGCAAGAATCCTTGCGTGCTTACGTAAAGCGTGGCCTCCTCGAGTCGCGCGTGCCGCTCGAAGCGGACGGTCGTCCAGAAGTGGCGGCCGTCGGCGTCGTTCGGCAGCGCGGAGTCGCGAACAACTCTTGACGCCGCGTACCCGCGATCGATAGAATTGAGAACGAACTGAAGGGAGAACTCACCCACTCGCAGAAAGACGCCCGTCGCGTTTCGAAAGCCCTCGCCTTGCAGCTCCACCCGGCCGTTAATCGTTAGCAAAGCCGGTGGAAGGCACCTCACTTCGCGCCTTCGCCGCCCGCAACGAAAATTCTTAGCTGAGAGCTCTTGCTCCACTAAACGGCGGCGCACGTCTCCAGCCGATTGCAAGAAAGAAAGGCAAAGAGTGGAGCGATCGGAGGAACGAACAACCCGACGAAAACCTCGACGCGCGCCGGCCGCACGCCCTCGCCGAGCGCCGTGTGCCGCTCGTCGTCGAGGAAACGCAAGTGAACGAGCGAAAAGAGAGTAGAACCAGGAGTAGCAACCAGGCGTGCATCACGCAACAAGCGAGAAAACTGGTTCGTTCATGGAAAAGACGATCTAATTGCTCTGAAACGAGCCCATTGCATTGGGTGGACGCGCGGATTATGCCGATGGTCGACAAGAAAGATTTGAACAGTTTATTCGCTTTGATCGCAAAAAGAGTGGCACGGAAACTGCCGCCGCTCACCACACGGCCGGACCGCGCGGCTTCGGCGCGGTAGCTAAACTTGAAGGATGGACACGAGAGTAGAACGAATCACCCACTTGTCGGCGCTTGGGTGGTGCTTTTAGTTGGAGCGAAGGTTGTTGTGGGTGTGGTGAGAGTTGTGATTGGAGGTTCGCTGGTGATACGCGTCGTAATCGGCGGGGGCGCGGGAGGGTCAGTAGTGATCGGACAAGGCTTGCCAGCACAGGGTCCATTGTCTTCAACGCCGTCCTTCACCTGCAACGAGCTTTCCAGAAAGAAACGCGATGAACTCACGTAAAGCAAGACCTCTTGACGAGGTCCCTGGTTCACACTCGAGTCTGCCTCGTCATCTATTGGCCTCGACTGGGCGGGCCGCGCTCCAACGAGTAGGAAGACCATAAAGAACAGACAACGCATCCTGACGACCAGTTCTTTCGAATGGCGGCAAGAACGGGAGAGCTGGTTCGTAGAGGATCGCAAAGAGACGACTGCCCGTTCGATGGCAATAGAACTAACTATGTGCTTTCATTTACATGCGCGAAACGAGCTCGTTATGCACTTGTTGAAGTCAATTAACTTGCAGTTTTATTCGCTTTGATCTCAACAAAGAGGAAACGGTTGACCCAAACGGAGTCGCTCACCAGACAGCAGGGCCACGTGGTTTCGGCGCGGTAGCTGAAAGCAAAAGGAAGGATTGAGGGAATAGGGACTCACTTGTGGTCGCATTAGCAGTGCTCGTAGACGAAACGATAGTGGTGGGAGTCGTGGAGAGGGTGATCGGGTGCGCAAAGTATTCGCCGAAATCGAGTTTCAGGGGACTTTCGTCAATCTGCCAACAAAAAACGGAATAACTAGTGCAAATAGCGACCTCACATAAAGATCGGCGGTGGTTATAAAAGTTTTTCTTTCATAATGGATGGTTGTCCAAAAGTGCTCGGCGTCCGCTTCTTGAAACAGTTTGATGTTGTTGCAAATCGTTGTCTAAAAAAGAAGCATTCCAAGTGTCTTTAGTTCCTTTGAACGTGCTGCAGCTCAATCAACCTTTTTGCTGTGCTGATTTTAAGAAAAACTAGATTTACATTTCAGCGACAGAGCGAGTTTGTTATATAAGATCCTTACATTACGAATGTCTGCAAAAAGTGCCTTAGGGGGGTGGGGTAACGCACTTTTTGCAGACGATGTCAAAAACCGCAACGCAAATCCAACATTAGCAAAAATTCGTAACGCGAATTGTGCAGCTGCAAAAATTCGTTATGATTTTTTGCAGCCGCGAATTTTGCGTTCGGAATCCTTGCAGATGCAAAAATTCGTAACGAATTTTTGCAGATGTCGGATTTCCGTTCCGGTTTCTTGCAGATGCACGATGTGCGTTCGCGTTTTGTGCAATGCGCACTTTGCGTTCCCAATTCTTACATATGCACAGTTTGTGTTCACGGATCTTGCAGATGCACAGCTTGCGTTGGCCATTTTTGTTGCTGCAAAAAATCGTTACGAAAACCGACGATCTGCAAGAATCGTGAACACAAATGTTGCAGATTTCGAATAAATTCATCGAAATTTGGCCTTTTTTGAGTAAAAATCAGTGATTTTTGCAACATTGGCGTTCACAATTCCTGCACGATGTCCGATTGCCTTTCACGATTTGAGCACTGCAAACTTCGCGTTCACGAATTTTGCATCTGCACAAATCGAGAACACGAAGTTGACACCTGCAAGAAGTGCGAACAGAAATGCGACATCATGCAAGTTTCGTGAACACAAAACTTGCGGCTGCAAATTTTCGTAACGCGGATTGTGCAACTGCAAAAATCTGGAACGGAAATCCGACGTCTGCAAAAAATCGTTACGAATTTTTGCAGCTGCAAGGATTCCGAACGCAAATCGTGCGGCTGCAAAAATTCGTTACGATTTTTTGCAGATGCAAAAATCGGAAACGCAAATCTTGCATGGCTGCAAAAAGTGCGTTTCCCCCCCCCCTAACGCACTTTTTGCAGACATTCGTAATGTAAGGATCTTATATGCTCATTGCCGAATGAGCTGCATCGCGTGCAATCTTATTGTGTTACTTCCCCGGTTCTTATTCGTCACAACGCTGTCCGGCCTAATGATCAGGTTCGCTGTAAGGGAGGCTATGACCGCGTCGCCTAAATCGAGTAAAAGAATTGGTTAACGCTAAAAAAAGCGATTAACCAATTTTCATGTAGTTGCCCGCAGCGTTCTTGTAGCCCTCGCCAATTATATTACAGGCACCGTTGATGGAAAGCGTGAACCTGAGAGAACGTTGAACAAAGCGAAAAACGACGAGGGCTCACCTCATGCCTTCGTAGATACAAAGATAAAGAAGGAGCGTTCCGTTTTTGCTGAACTCAATGGCGATGGTCGTCGAGTCGCAGTCCGACACATCGCTAGAAAGAACCAGTGTGTTGCAAATAACAAACATGACCTACAAGCCGTGACTGGCAGGCCACTTCCTGACGCACTTGTCAACATTCGTGTTGTTCGGATCGTAAAGAAATTTCGATCTAACGAACGAAGAACCGAAAACGACCAATGCGAAAAGCAAGCAGGAGCGGCGCATTTCGACGTGGAGCTTTGACGACTGCCGCCACAGACGCGAGTGGGCTTGTTAGCGTTCCGTTCGGTCGAAACGAGACCAATCACATTCATCTGCATGCGCGGAACGAGCGGATTATGCGGCTGACAGGCGAATGAACGTCTAGAATTTTTTCAGCGACGTACGCTGCAAACGGGTGCTGGAGAGACGTTAGCTTTCGACAACATGATCGCTTGTTTTTTTGATCGATCGCTCACACACTTCTTTGTTCAACGCAAACACAAAGCGCAGAGACCACGCTCGCCTACGAACGCAAACCAGCTACCGTTGATTGATTTCTTCTGCACGACGCCGTTAAACAGCGCTCGGCTGGCTCTCGGGCAACGGCGCCTTTTCTAATTGTAAGCGAGTGGACGGACCACAGCTCAATCGTCGTTTGCTTCCATCCGTTTGAGCCGGGGATTCAATCGTACCTCGTGGTCCGTGCACTCGATTGACCGCATTTCTTAATCGATTCGTTCCGTCCAGCATTCGTCTGTTTGCAGGCCAACGAGATGGATCTTCCCGGGTATTCGATTTTGAAGCAGAAGCGGGAGACCCTCCGGTTGAGAGAAGAAGCACGGACACGAGAGCAGGTTCTCGCCCATGTCGAGGGCAAAGGTTCGGAGAGAAAGGCAAAAAAAGTCTCGGAGGTGGCGCGAGCAGCTCCTAAAAAATCACCCACCTCCCATTCGTCTGCTAACTCCTGTTTTTCGGAGCGAAGGAGACGCGCTCAAGACGTCGTTTTCTTCATTTGGACCCGCCAGTCGCTTATCAGCTTTCTGCTCTTGTGTTCCGCGCTAGGAAATGCTGAGTCACCTGCATTTTGGGCGAACGAGCATCAATTAGTGATTGCTTCGTACTAGACAGGAAGCAGTGCTAGAGCCGCAGGAATTCTAATTTCCCCCTTCCTATAGGCAAAAATTGGGCGGCAGGCTGCTTTCACCTTCGACTTCTGTCGCGATGAAGTCGTTCTTGCTGCTCGCTCTTCTGCTCGCTTGCCCTCACGCGGCAGCTCGTCCTCCCACAACGGCGGGATTCCGGCTGTCCGGTAAACTGCACCGCCGAATGGCCGACGACCTTCGCGCCTTTCAGCTGGAGCAGCGAGCCGTGAATCCGCACGAGAACTTTCAGCCGCAATATCCGGGTACCCGCCTTGATCAATGAAGAGAACTCTTGGCTGTTTAGACGAACTGCTGATCACGAGCGTGTGGCTGAACGAGACCGGTGAGCACTCACGCATTCTCTTTCTTCTAGTCGCGGCTTGCAGGCCAAACGTTCAATGTTTCCTATGAGACGAACGTCGACCTGCTCTTCTTCTTGGACGCAACGTACCCGACCCTCCAGCCCGAGCAGCCGACTTACAGCCCGCAGTAAGCAAAAGAATGAACGAGCAGACATGCGGGTTGTTTAGAGCTTCGGGCGGCGTCCGAACGGACTTCTTCGTGGGCAAAGCAGGCGAGCGGACGATCTCCGGGCAAGCGTACGCGGATGTCGTGAATGTGAGGGATCAAGAGACGGATCGAGCAAAAGAAAGGGCGTTCAGTTCGAGGACATCGCCGCGTGGAATCAATCCATCTTCTCGGTCGTCGACTGCGACGGCGACAATCCGCCGTTCGTGGGTTTCGACGGGGTGCTCGGGCTGGGGTGGTGGGTGCTCCTTGACGGTCTATTGAGTAATTGAGTCGATTAAGGAACCCCGACGAGAAGGACGCGGTAATCCGCCGATCGACAGCCGCCCACCCACTCCTTTCAGCCGCCGACTCCCCTCTCGGCGCCCGCCCCGACCTGTCCCGCTTCTTCTACCAGTGGTTGCAGCAGAGCACGAACGGGGGACAACGAGAACTCGACAGGGACGTGTGGTTCGGCAGTTACATCGGCGTGTGGTGCAATGAAGAGGAACTCGCTTACGCGTCCCTCTTCTTCGACGACACGTGGCAAGCGCTCGCCTTTGAGCTAGACTCCTTTGCGTTCGGAGTCCACGAGCTGGACGGCGACGTCGCGGTGGTGGACAGCGAGTGAGCGCGGGAGGAGTCGTCGGTCGACTCCTGCGGCCGAAACGAGAGGGGCATGGGAAGAAGTGGGAGAGGAAAGGAGAACAAATGAAAGGGACCAATACTCTCCTCCCTTCCCTCCTTCCGTTACTCCAGCAATTCCCTCGTGTTCAGAACGCCCACGATCCAACTGCCGCAAGCCGCCTTCTCGGCCGTCCAGTCGCAAATCCGCGCCGTCTTCGACGAGTCGCTCGGCGCGTGGACGACCGACTGCTCGAATGCGGGCGTCTTTCCCGACTTCGTCTTCACGATCGGCGGGCAGCAGCTGGCCGTCCGTCCACGAACTACATCGTCGATGTTCGTCCTGCCCCTTTCCCTCAATCCTCGCTTCTTTCAGCTCCAAGTGGGCGGCGGGCGGTGCGTGGTGGCGTTCGACGTCGCGTCGGCCGTCCTCTTCGTGCTGGGCACCCCCTTCCAGTGGACGTTCTGCACGCGATTCGACGTCGACAGCTCGTCGATTGCCTTCTTGGCGCTCATGGACTTCTGAAGAACGCCGGGCATCAAGGCTGGGATGTAGAAACCAGTCATTTTTGCTCCGGAAGAGGAAGACAAGCGGTGGAGAGTCGACGATCACCTTTATTCCGAGCACACACAAACATCAAGACAAAGCTTACAAGAAGCGGTCGATCGGAAACTTAATGTCGCGAGGGCGCGCGTACAGCGCCAAGTGGACCAACCGCTCGGGTTTCCTGCAAATGGAGGAACTTGAAGTGAATGGAAAAGTGGACTAACCGGAGAGGAAAGCGGTACGCCGCGACTCGCCCATCTTCTCGATTGTGTTGGTAGATGGTGAGCACGTCGTCTTCGTCCACGAACAGGTGGGTAGTTCGAGGAGCTATGGGCAGATCGAGCGAAAGATTCAACGTGAAGTCCACGGAGTCGCCGGTGTCGAAGTCGATGACTGTGAAGTAGACCGAATGACCGCTCGCATCGGCACAACACGTGCAGTTGAACACCACGAACTGCTCGGCTCCTTTGCAAACTGAACGGCACGAGACATGCCGAAAGCGGAAGTTGTACTACAAGGGAAAAGAATGCAAAAAGGATGTGGCCGCCTACCAGCTTCGTCCTAGACTCTAGGGGCAATTCGAATTTTTCTATTGCGTGTTGCCTGTTGTTTGAAGGATGGTGTGGATGCGTGTTATGCAGCTGGGCCACTTCCACTCGTAGACTCGCCCCGTCCGCGTGATAAATTCTACCTAAGCAACGATGAGGCGCGCCCAACGGTTCAATTGTTTTCGCTTTTAGGTTGATGGAATAAAATCCCGCATTTCGCCGCTCGTTGTCGACGCCGACGGCCAGGCAGATGTTCGTATCTTCGGCGGGGAAATATTTGCACAAACGGGTCGTCCCCACGACGGCCCGATCGAAGACTTTTTCGCTCGTGAAAGACCGTTTCGCTCGTGAAAGACCGTTTTTCGGCGTCCAGGTGGAAGATGCGCAGGCACCAGTCGTTTCCGTTCGACGCGAATTGTGGGGCAAGCATGCCGCCGTTCACGAGATGTAGAAGATGACGGTAAACTCCTTTTTCTCCGTCATTGCTGAACGTTCTGAAGAACAGCAGACAAGTACAGCGATTGATAGCCTCTTTGAAATGCTCACGTGTGTTCGCCCATCCACAGGTCCAACCGATGAAACTGTGAGTCGCGGTGCGCGTAGAGGAATCGTCCATTGTGGCTCAGAGCATTGCTGAACGTGAACGGCCACGACTGCGCCATCATTCGAGAAGCCACGACCCCACTCGTGATCGAGAAAGGCCGGTCAAACATGGCGTCCAGCAGGTGGAAGCAATGACTGAACAAGGTCAAGCGGTCGTTGGGTGACTCAGTCGCTCGGCAGGACGCCGCGCGGTCATGACGCCATTCGATTGGCTTGAAAAAGAGTGAGCGGTCAATCGAATTGCGTTTATCGGTCGAGCTTTACTCATGGGCCAAAGAGCAAGTTGAGCGAGAGGCGTAGGTTTCTTCGCCCAAACTTCATCGCTGCACGTTCTTCTGACCACTAACCGATCGAAAGAGAGAGTGAGCAGTTCCTTACACAACATTCCATCCGATTCATCAAACAAAGTGATTATTATTGCTCCTGAATCGAGTGAACTACACGGACTAGACGGGGGAAGGCAAGAGAGATCGCTGAGGTCGTTCGGGATTCGTGGGCGGGAGGAAGAGGGAAGACACTCGAGTTTAAGAGAAGTCGGGGTCGAGGTCGTCGGCGGCGGCGAGGGTGCGCTTCGAGTGGTCGTAGCGCTGCTTGGCGGCGAGCACGCGGTCGGCGAAGCGGGCGGCCGTCTCGCGGTTCGTGCACCACACGTGGGCCGTGCGGGTGGGGCGGCCTTTGGACGCGTCGTAGATCACTTCTGCAATAAACCGGGGATGAGCAGCTCTAAAATCCTTCCGCTCACCGCACTTGACGAGACCGCTCTCGGTCTGGACGATCGGCTGGACGGTGCGGAGGGCGCGGTAGAGAACGCGCTCGACGACGGCCGCCGCCTCGCCGCCCACCTGCCGCAGGACGTACGTCTGCTCGGAGCAGACGAGGGCGCGGTGCTGGACGCGCTGGCCCTGCTGCTGGTGCTGCAGGAGCGGCACGACGTCGAGCAGGACTTCGGCCGACGAGAAGCCGGCGATCCGCTTCAGCTCCTGCTGCGCCTCGGCCAGCGGCGCCGCGAAGACGGGCAGCAGCGACTGGAGGCTCGTGCAGACGCGCGGCAGGCGGACGCGCTGCTCCGGCCACTGCGACTTGCGGACTGAAAGGAGCGGAGGTTGGGGAGCGCGAGGGAGCGGCCACTCACTCATCGGACCGCCCGCGACGTCCTTCACCGCCGACGCGACGCCCTCCAGCAGGTCGAGGGCGCCCTGCGTGGGCTTCGTCACGGTGTCCACGGCGCCGGTCGCCATCCCGCGGATCAGGCCCTGCAGAATGGAGTGAATGAGTGAGGGGAAGGACGAGAAGAAGCGTACGGGCACTCCGCTCTGCTGCGCGCCGCTGATCATGTTCTTGGGGAGGGCGGTGAGGAGGCCGAACACGCCCACGCCCAGCCCCTTCACGCCGCCGTACAGGTGCGACAGGGCGGTGGGGTTCTCGTGCTGCGACTGCGAGCGGATCATCCGCCGCCGCATCAGCTCGTGCTGCTCGTCGAACGTCAGCGCGCCCACGCCGTGCGCCACCGACGAGAGGAACTGCACGAAAATTAGGGGGGACAGAGCACAAGACACGCACCTTGCTCATGCTGTTGGAGAGGCCGTACGAGACGCCGGACATGAAGGCGCCCAGGTCGCCCTCGAAGATGAGGCCCTGAAAGGAGTCCTTGATGTCCGAGACGAGCCCCAGCGGGTTGCCGAACGCGTCCAGCGTCACGAGGATGTTGTACGTCTGCTTCTTCAGCTCCACTGCAACCAGAACAATTCGAAGAGGAGGAGGGGAGGGGACTCACGGCTGTAGAACTGACTGAGCGCCTCGAGCAGGAAGCTGGCCGTCTCGAAGTAGTGGAACTGGCGGAAGGCGGGCAGTTGGACGAGCGCGTTCTCGAAGCCCACCAGCCGCATGTTCAGCTGGTCGCGGACGGCGCGCAGCTCCGGCGGCAGCGAGTTCTTCGGCACGGTGCGGGCGGAGAGCACCAGCGCGCCGAACTCCAGCTCCAGCGTGCCGAAGTAGCAGCGGCGCGTGGCGCCCGCGACGGCGGCGGTCGTCTCGAGCTCGAGGTTCGGCGCCTGCTGCAAGGCGGCCGGCTGGACGGCGGCGGCGGCGTCCGACTCGCGCACAAAGTGGGCCAACCGCCACAGCAGCTGCTCGTCCAGCCACAGGCACGCGTCCGCCAGCCGCACGCGCAGACAGTCGAACGCGTCGTAGTGCCGCTGGGGCGTCCACGAGAGCTCCAGCTTCAGGGCGGGCCGTTGGGCGGGCGTGAGCGGCAGGCGGGCGCCCGTCTGCGCCGCCACTTCGGCCGCCGCGTCGTCCGGCCGCAACGCGTTCGTCTCGCAGAAGAGGAAGGGCCACCGCTCGGCGCCCAGCAGCTGATTGTCCGCCTGCAAGCGATGGAGATCAAGAAGATCTCCCCCTGCTCACCTGGAAGGCGGCCACGTAGCCGCTCAGCTGGAAGGTGGCGCCCGCGCGCATCACGACGAGCTCCACGCCCCGGAGGTGGGCGTAGACGAGCTCCTCCGACTGGCCGCTCACCAACGAGACGCCCACGCCGGCCGGCATCTCCAGGCGGGCGTCCAGCGTGCGCTCCGTCGGCCGCCCGACCGCCTCCTCCGACGAGGTGGACGCGTCGTGACGTCGCCGCTCGGGCTGCTCGTCGTCCAGCGATCTGCAGCGAGCGGGCGAGAGTGATCGAAAGAAAAGGGGGAGAACTCACTTCTGCCGCAGGCCGCGCGTCGACTGGGCGGCCGTCCGCAGCGCGTCCGCGTGGTCGACGATGCGGACGACGAGCGTGGGGCCCACGTGCAGGCAGTGGACGTCGAGCACGCCGCTGCCCGGCTTCTGCCGCTCCTTGCGGAACAACTGGGCGGGGGCGGGCCGCTCGCCGTCGGCCGTCTCCTCGCCCAACACCAGCGAGTGGCCGCGCAGCTCCACGAAGCGGCCCGCGAGTCCGCAGCGCAGTCGGCCGTCCGCCGTGAAGCGCCAGCGCTGTGTCGCGTTCCGCTGCGGGTCCCGCGCGCACAGCATCAGGCCGCCCTCCACGACGTCCAGCACGTGGGCGGCCGCGCGCTGGGCGGCCCGCCCGAAGCCCACGTTCTCCAGGCAGTTCTCCGCCGTCAGCGTCCACAACTGCAGCTGCGCGGCGTCGGCGGGCTGCCAGCGGGCGAGTTGAACGCGGCCGCCGTCCCGCCGCACGCTCCACACCAGCTGCTCCTCGTCGGCGCCCTTCGAGCTGCAACAGGACGAGTGAGAGGGAGGAACGGGCATCAAGCGGACTCACCGACTGAAGGAGGGCGTGTGCTGAATGTACAGCGGGTTCTCGTAGACGAGCGGCGGGCCCTGGCTGGGCTTCGACGGGTCGTAGGCGTGCGACTGGTTCTCGAACACCTGCAGCGTGAGCAGCTTCTCCGCGTACAGGTCGTCCCACGCGTAGTCCACCGCGGAGCGCGCCTTGCAGATGGCCCGCAGGTGGTGGCGGCGCGTCGACTCGGCCGTCTGGTGGTAGAGGACGGGCACGTTGGAGCGGTTCTCCACGCGCAGCGGCGGCGGGTAGTCGGCGGCGTCCGTGAACGTCGTCCAAAACGACGCGTTCTGCAGCGTCACCTCGGCGCGCACGAAGCGCGGCGTCTCGTCCCGGTCCCTGCAAGACGGCAGTGATCTCCCGAGCGTCCCGTTCACTCACCGCATGGTCAGATGGAAGGCGCCCACCTGGTCGATGCGGAAGGGCAGCGACCAGTGCGGCAGGTCCTCGCGGCGAATGCACAGCAGCTGGCGCGCCTCGCAGTCGTCGTACCAAATGAGCTGCGAGTGGGCGGCGAGGCGGACGTGGCGCGACGGCTGCTGCAGCTCGTTGCGGTGGCACACGAGCAGCGAATGGCCGGAGCGGTTGTTCAGGTGGTAGCGCGGCTCGAACAGCACCACCTGCGTGTCGCGATAGCGCCCGCTGCCGGCGCGCACCTCCACGCCGATGGAGTAGACGCGCGTCGCCTCCTGCTCGTGCTCCAGCCGCAGCCGCAGCGCCTGCACGCCCGGCTGCAGCGAGAAGGCGGGCGAGTGGCGCGGCGCAAAGGCGGCGTCCTCGGCGAAGCGGCGGCCCACGCGCACGACGCACTCGCGCGGGCACGAGTCGTCGGCGAACGAGAACATCAGCGGGTTGCGGTCCTTGGCGCGCTCGTGGTCCTCCAGCTGGCCGGCGGCGTCGTGGTCGGCGGCCGCCTGCCGCAGCACCAGCGGGATGCCCGAGCGGTTCACCACCCAAAACGGCACCCAAACGGCCACCTGCAGCGCGCCCGCCCGCCGCAGGCTCACGCTCAGGTACACGTCCAGCTCGCGGCCCTCGGCGTCCCGCACGCGCGTCCCCACGCGCCGCGTCTCGCCGCTCTCCATCAGCGCCGACCTGCAGCAGGGAAGTGAACGATTGAATGGCTGGGGGAACTCGCCGCTCGATGCGCACCGGCCGGACGGAGCGGAAGCGGTCGGTCGCCAGCGAGACCACGACCTCCCGCTCGGGGTCCAGCGCGCAGGTGGACAGCCGCCGGTCGGCCTGCACGGTGTGTTGGCGCCCGTTGCACACGAACTGCAGGTCGGTGGGCAGCAGGTTGGCGACCGACAGGGCGGGCAGCAGGAGGATCGAGTGGCCGCAGAGGGGCGGCTGGTGTTCGGGGTACAGGTCGTGTTTGATCGACGCCCACACGCTGCAGAAAGGTCGGGGATTGCGCTGCTGCTTCATTCGACTCACCAGAAGGTCGCCTGCTGGTCGGCGGCGAGCGGGTCGGCGGCGTCGAAGGCGAGCAGCCGGTTGGCGGTCTGCCCCGGCCGCTCGGCCCAGCGCCAGTCGAGCGGGCGGGCGGCGGCGATCGCGACGTCGGCGGGCAGCGGGCGGACGCGCAACGGCCACGCGGCCACTCGCAGCGGCGCGTGGAGCGTGCGGCCGGCGTCCAGCTGCAGCTCAACGGGCGCCGGCTTCTCCGTTGAGTCGTCCTGCCCAGAAAGAGGCCGGAAGACGGCGAGCACGGGCACCGCCAGCTGGTTGGTGAGGCGGAGGGCCGAGCGGACGGCCACCACTTTGCGCCCGTCCGGCTCCACGCTCACCTGCAGCACGAGGCGCGCGTGGCCGCCCGCCGCAGTCGGCGAGGCGCGGTTGGCGGCCGCAGCGGCGCGCACCACGCGGAAGTACGTGCCCACGGAGTCCACGCTGACCGGCTTGATCTCCTCCCACCCGTCCACGCGGATCACCAGACGGCGCGCGTCGGCCGGTCGTTCTCGCTGCTGCAACGAGCGGATTGGAGGGCCTGCACCGGGCGACTCACGAAGCCCAGCAGACGGGCGGGGAACTCGAAGGTGCACGAGCGGTCGGCGAGCGCCGTGAACCAGCGGGCGGTCGAGCGGCGGCCCTCGGCGCGCGCCCGCTGCAGCTCCTCGACGGCCGTCGTGAAGATCAGCGAGGCGCCCGTCTCGTTGCGGATCAGGTAGGGCAGGTGGTCGGAGCGGGGCCGCACGCACGCCGTCCGCAGGTCCGCCTCCAGCTCGCGCCGCACCGCCGGCCACTTGGCGGCGAAGTGCTTCGCCTGGCGCACGAACGTCGGCGTCACGTTCACGTTCAGCGGGCAGTCGGCGGCTGCAAGCGGCGAGTGAGCGGAAGCCGAACGAAAGGCGGCCTACCGGGTTGAATGCGGAGCGAGTCGGCCGAAGACGTCCGCTGCCAGAGGAACGACTGCAGACGCCACGGCTCCACGAGCGGCTCCCAGCCGTGCAGCCGCTGGTTGAAGAAGTCGACGGCGACCTCGGCGGCGGCCTCCAGCCGGTCGGCCACGTGGAAGTCGGCCTGCAGGCGGGAGGAGACGAGGCGGACGAGCGGCAGCGCGACGCCCTGCGAGTCGTCCAGCAGCCACACGTTCAGGTGGGGCGCCTTCAGCGCGACGCGGCGCACGTTCACGGCGGCCGGCGGCTCGTCGGCGGGCGGCCGCGCGGTGGGCGGCGGCGAGCGCGACGTTTCGGCAGCGTCCAGCCGCTCCAACGCGCCCCGCACGACCGCCTGCAGCACGAGGACGTCGCGGTAGGACAGCCGGCCGACCATCTCGCCCACTTCCATCCGCACGGCGTGGCGGGGCGGCGCGCGGTCGAGTAGCAGCTGCAGGGCGGCCGAAGCGGGAGCAGCGGGAGAGGCGGGCGGCACTTCGCGCTGCAGCTGGAGTGTGAGGTCGAAGTCGTTGGTCAGCTGGCAGCGGGTGGTGTGCTCGGCCGACATCAGACACCACGCCAGCGCCATGTTCTGCACCTCCAGCTGGCCCTCGAGCACGCCGCCGCTCGCGTCGTGCAGGTTGAGGACGGCGGTGGTGTGCGCGACGAGCCCCAGCGAGTTCGCGCGGCCCGCGTTCTCGAGCAGCACGAGGTCGGAGTCCTTCAGCGTGATCTTCAGCGTGATCGTGTGCTGGGCGGGCGGCGCGTCGAGGCGGCGCGCGGCGGACGGATGGCGCACCAGCACGCCGTCCTTCGGCTCCGCGAAGCCGCCGCCCCGCTCGGGCGTCTCGGCTGCAACGGGGATGAGTGGAGGGATGGAAATAGCGGCAATGCTTACTGGGCGGCTCGAAGTCGTGGGTGAGGAGCACAAAGTCCTTGGCGCCGTTCAGCCAGTCGAGCAGCAGGAGGACGCGCGCGTTCGCCAGCACGAGCGTCACGACGGGCGCCTCGCCGGCGCGCAGCATCACGTGCGCCTCGCTCATCAGGCGGACGGCGGGCGGCGCGGCCTCCGAGCGGGGGCGCGGGCGAACGATCGACTCGAACACGTTCGGCTTCTGGTTGGCCGGCCGGTCGGCGAAGCGCGCGTCCAGCAGCTCGGTGGACTCGCAGATGAGGTCGAGCTCGGCCTGGCAGTCGATGAACGCGTCGAAAGAAATGCGCGCCCGGTCCAGCACGACGACGCCGAACGGCCGCCAGCCGCCCGCCTCCGCCGCCTCCACGAGGAAGTGGAAGCGCACGTCGCGGAAGTTCATGCGCGTCGCGAACGTCACGAACTTGCCGCCCGACGCGTCCGCTGCAGCCGCCCGGTCCGGCGACTGCAGCACCTCGAGCGGGATCGTCTCGGGCACGGGGATCAGCTCCTCGCCCAGGTTGCACGCCAGCACGCCGCGCAGCAGGCGGTAGAAGTCGGCGGTGAAGCGCAGCTCCAGGTCGGCAAAGTCCGTGACGATCGCGAGTTCGGGCACTGAAAGCGAGAAGAATGAGCAATGGATTGCCTGAACTCACGGTTGTGCGAGATGAAGGACGAGAGGTTGCGGTAGACGTCGATGCCGAGCGGGAACTCGCGGCTGAGGATGTTCTCCTCGCGCAGGACGAAGAAGAAGTTCTCGAAGGCGCGCTCGCCTACCTTCCGGCCGCCCGTCGGCGTCTTGGCGTTCCGCTGCGGCCGCGGGGAGCGCGGCGTCTGGCGGTCGGGCGAGCGGCGACGCGCCGAGTGGACGCGCGCCTCCGCCGCCTCCACGCGCATCGCCTCCAGCAGGCAGTCGTAGTCGTCGCCCTCCAGCCGGGCCGCCTCGATCGCGTTCGCCTCCAACTCGGGCACCTGCGACGCCAATCGGAAGGCGTTGCGGACGCCCAGGCCGGCGAACTCGAAGCAGATCGCGTCCTCGCTGAGGCCGTGCAGCGGCAGCAGCAACACGAGCGGCGCGTCCAGCTCCACGGTCAACAGGCAGCGCGTCTTCTGGCAGTCCGTCGGCTGCAACGGACGAGTGAATCGAGAACACAACAGCAAACAAAAAATACCACTTGGAGGCGCTCGTTCTTGCGCCGCACCGCGTCCTGCAGCTCGGCGAAGTGGAGCCAGAAGTCGAGCAGGGCGCAGAAGAAGCGGTGCGTGTGCACGTAGTGGACGGAGAGCCGCGAGTCGCCGCGCACGTCCACCCGCAGGTCGAAGGGGCGCCGTAGCTCCGCGTCGTCCGTCCGGTGCTTCTCGACGTCGACGGCGAGGCGCGGGCGTTCGGCCGGTCGGCGGCGGCCGCCCTCCGCCCGCGGCCGCAGCGCGAGCCGCTCGCCGTAGAGCCGCGAGTGGAAGGGCGTCGAGTCGAGCAGCGAGAACTCGCCCATCTGCAGCTTCAAGCGGAGCGGCTCCTCCTCGTCGGCGAGGTTGAGGCGCAGCCGGAAGTCCAGGTCGGAGAGCGCCGCCACGCCCAACTGCGAGCGGGCCGCCGGGAAGTTCATGTGCACGCCGAGCTCGCCCACCTCCAGCTCCACGGCGAGGATGTACGGGGCGGGGGCTGCAACAAGCGAAGGGATTGAATAGACCGTTCGAAGCACTCACCCTTCCTGCCCGCAGAAGGCGGGACGTCGAGGGCGGCGGGCGGCAGGCGGTGGCCGTAGAGGAGGGCCTCCAGCACGGGATCGTCGGGGCCGACGGACGGCGCGCGTCGTCGCGCCTCCACGCGGTCCGGCCGCTCGCCGAGGGCGCCGAAGAAGTCGAGCAGCAGCGTCCACGTGCGCCGGTTCACGCCCACCTCCACGTCCGCCAGCGCCGCCCGCACGGTGCAGTGCTGGCCGCCGTGCTCGCGCTCGAACTCCGGATGGGCGGCGTCCACGAACGCGAAGTTCAGGAGCACGTGGGCGGCGTCCCAGTGGCCGAAATCCTGATCCAAAGCGATCTCCGGCGGCTTGCGGCCCCGCTCCGTTGGCCGTTGCTTGCGGAGTTCCTCCGCTTTCGCTGCAACCCGCAGAGTGATGAGTTGAAGGAAGAAGCGTACCCTTGACGTCGCGCAGTTCGAGGGGGAGCGACGTGGAGTACGTGCGGCCGGCGAGGGCGGCGGGATCGGCGGAGAGGTCGGGCGACGAGGCCGAGCGGGCCTTCAGCGCGTACGCGAGCCGCGTGGGCGGCACGGTGCGGAGGAGCGGCCAGTCGGTGGGCTCGAAGAGGTCCCGCACGAGCACCGAGTCGAAGCCGACCTTCGCGCGCCGCCGATGCCGCTCGGTGGCCGCCCAGCCGACGGAGAGGCCGCGCAGCTGGACGGCGGCAAAGGGCGTCGACTCGCCGGCCGCCTGCCGGTCGGCGAGGTTCGCGCGCCGCGTCCGCAGCTCCACGCGCACTTCGGGCACGTTGAGCGTGAGGAAGAACTGCGTGCTCGCGTGCAGCTCGGCGCCCTCCGCCCGCTGCTCCTCGCCGCTCTGAACACACGGAAGGGAAGTGAATGGAGCGAAGGGAACCCACCTCTTCGTCCACGCCGCCGTCGAACAGCTGCGAGAGGCCGTCGAGCGCGTCCTCGTCGTAGACGACGCTCAACGGCAGGCAGCTCGCTTTCACCTCGTGGAAGACGTTCAGCCGAGGGGCCAGCCGGCGGTAGGACAACCTGAAGGCAATGGATGGAAGAAAGCGGGGAGGACTCACTGCAAGAGCGGCGCCTCGGCCTCCTCCGGCTGGTCGGTGCGCCCGACGGCGAAGAGGACCTCCGTCTCGATGGGCGGCGGCTCGTCCTCCGCGTCGGCGGCCGGCGGGGCGACGCGCAGCCGCTGCACGCTGAGGTCGCCCACCGAGAGCGCCACTTCGGTGCGGTGCTCGCGCGGCGACAGGAACACGCGCGCCGCCACCTGCCGCATGTCCAGCGCCAACACCCGACTGCCGCCGCTCCGCACGAACTGAAACGAGCGGGAGTGAGCGGCGAGAGCGCCCAATCCAACCTCGTCGTCGTCCACGAAGCGCACGATCGCCCGCTCCAGCTGCAGGACGACCTCGGCGAGCAGCGAGTCGCGGCGGAGGACCGTCGAGTCGTCCCACGACTCGCTGAGCACGTCGAGCAGCTCCTCCTCCAGATGCCGCTCCACGCGCCGCAGGTTGGGCGGCAGCGGCTGCTCCGCGTGGCGCGGCCACATGTCGAGCAGGGCGGCGCGGTTGATCTCCTCCTCGCCCTTCGCCTCGGCGCCCCCGCCGCCGCCGCCGAACCACGAGGCCACCCACCCGTAGAAGCCGGCGCCCTGCGGAGGCGCCTCCTCGACGGACGGCGAGCGGGCGGGCTCTAAAACGAACAGAAGAATCAAACAGAAGCCGAAAGAACTCACCGCTCTCCGGCGACACCAACTCGAAGATCTCCTCGACGGCGTCCTCCAGATCGGCCGGCCGCTTGCGCTCCAGCTCGCGCGTGTACTTGCGGAAGACGAGGTCGCGGAACAGCTGCAGTTCCTGCAACAGAAGGGGGATGAGAGAGGGAACAAGGAAAAGCGAACGTTGTAGGTGAACTCGGAGTCGCGTTCCACCTGCCGCAAGTGGGCGACGTCCTCCTGGTTGACGGCCGTCGCGGAGGCCACGCGCACGTTCGGGTCGACCCTGCAGGCGGGAAAGCGGGGATGAGCGGGCGGGGATGAGCGGGCGGGGAGGGCGACTCACAACTTCTGCTGCCTGGCCATCTCGTCGGCCACGAAGGCGCGCAGTGTGCGGCGGTAGGCGCGGCAGTAGGCGTTCAGGAGGCGCGCCCGCTCCACTAGCCGGGCGGCCGAAGCGGTGGAGCGGCGGCGGCGGTTCTGCTCGCGCACGCGCTCGGCGGCGAATCGCCACCAGCGGGCGGCCGCCGCGACCACCGGGACGGCCGGCCGCCAGCGGCGATGCTCGCGGGCGCGGTCGAACAGCGTCCAGTGGGCGGAGAGGGCGCGCATCTGCCCCAGCTGCCGTCGCGACAGCTCCAGCTCCAGCATCTCCGGCCGCAGGTCGAATTTGAAGCGCGGCACCGCCGGGAGCGCCTTCAGCGGCAGGCGGGACGCGTTCCGCTCCAGGCGCACCTGCAGCGAGAACGGCCGCAGCAGGAAAGCGTTCGGCGGCCCGACGAGCGGCGAGAGGAGCCGCTTGAGGTCGTCGGGCGAGCGGACGTCCACGTGCGCCCGCTGGCCGCAGTTCCAAAACACGGAGAGGCCCTTGATGTCGAGCTTCTTGAACGTGTTCACGCCCTCCGCCGGCTGCACGAATCCCGCCTTCTGCAAGCGAACGAACAACGAATGGAAGAAGGAAGCGGAGGGCACTCACCCACTGCGCGTTCGTCGTCTGCACGCTGATCTGTTGGACGCGGAAGCCGAAGCTGAACGGCGTCCCGTCGGGCAGCGTGCTCTCGTCCTCGTAGCGCACGTGCACGTTGTCGAGGATCAGCTGCAAGCAGCAGGCAGTCTCTAAACGAACGGCGGACCCACCTGAATGTTGTTCGAGACGGCCGACACGACGGAGGCGCCCCACCAGCCGCCCTGCTCCTCAGCGCCGCGCGCCTCGAGGCCGGCCGTCCGCAGGAGTGCTCGCTGCAAGCGGGAAGATCGAAAGGAAGGGCGGAAGGAGGGGGACGAACCTTGTGGACGGCCTCCAACTCCTCCAGCTGCTGCTCCTTGCGGCGCTGCTCGTGTTCGGCCGCCCGCTCGCCGCCGTCCCCCGAGCGGCGCGGCCCGAGCAGCACGAGCAGGTCGGACATCTTGAGGACCCACGGCTCCGAGCGCAAGTGCGCGAGCGGCACCTGCAGCGTCAGCCGCCCGATCACGCCCGCGCGCACCTCCAGCGGCACGTCGAACTTCTCCAGCGCCGACCGCCGCAGCGGCACATTCTCCAGCTCCACTTGGCCTTCAAACGGGATGGAAATGGACGGAAATTCGGGTCGCCCACCTTGCAGCAGGGCCACGGAGATCTGGTCCGCGTTCAGGTTCTCCAGGTACTCCCCCACGTAGTTGTTCAGCACCCATGTCACCAGTCCTTCCAGCATCGGGATTCGCGCATCGGCTGCAACAAAGGGCGTAATTGGAGGAATTTAGTGAATTCGGGTGAAATTCACGAGAAAATGGGGATTTCGGGGGCGGAAAGGCGGGAATTTCGTTTGGGAAAATTTGGTCGAATTGTTCCGAACGTTCTGCACGAATTTCCGCCGATCAAACCGGAGGAATCGAGCGGAAAAGCGGCCGAATTCGCGAGTCACGCCCGAGTTGCAGCGTGGATCAACGCGGCGGTCGCGTCTTCCGCGCTGTGTCAAGTGTTCCGTTTTGACTGGTGGGATTTTGCGGTGGGTGTTCGCAAGTGGACACGAGTTGTGAATGTTTTCTTCTTCGAGTTCTCAGAAAGCTTTCGCTTCTTTCCACGACCATTAGAGTGTCGAGGAATGTTCTTCCGATCGTCCCCTGTTTCACAATCCCTCCGCCTCCAGTTTCACGGTTTATTCGCCGCACTCACTCAACACACATCCGCCAGTCACTTGCCGCCCCCCTTCGGCTCGGGGAGGGCGGCGCCCGCCTCGAGGCCGCCGTCCACGACGAACTGCGAGCCGGTGATCCAGGCGGCGCGGTCGGCGGCGAGCAGCGCGGTCACTTCGGCGACCTCGGCGGCGCGGCCCAGCCGGCGCTGCGGGACGTGCGAGCGGCAGAGCGGCGAGAAGGCGGCGGCGAAGTCTTTCGGGTCGGGCAGGCCGAGGCCGCTCGCGATCCCGCTCTTCGCGAAGCCGGGGCTGCAACGAAAAAAGTGAGCAGTGGAAAGCGGGGCGTACTTGACGGAGTTCACGCGCACTCCGGCCGGCGCGTACATGAGGGCGGCGATGCGCGTTCAGTGGTCGAGGGCGGCCTTCGCGACGCAGTAGGCGGCGAACGCGGGCACGGCGATCGTCGAGGTGGCCGACGAGACGTTCACGACGGCGCCCTTCTGTCGGGCGAGGTGCGGGAACGCGAGTTGGGTGAGCGTGAAGGCGCTGCAACGAACGAGAGACTGCAGACAAGGGGGGGGGAGGAACCTGCGGAAGTTGACGGCCCACACGTGGTCCAGCGAGCGCACGTCGAGCGGCGGGACGCCCGCGAGACCGGAGACGCCCGCGTTGTTCACGAGGACGTCCAGCCGGCCGAAGCGCTCGACCGCCGCGTCCACCAGCCGGCGCTGAACGGCCGCCTCCCGGACGTCGCCGCGCACGAAGTGCCACGCGTCCGCCGCGACGCCCTCGCGCTCGAACAGCCGCCGGGTGGCCTGCAAGCGGGCGGTGAGCGCGCCGGCCGCCCACTCGCCTCGAACTGCCGCTCGCACGGCCCGTGGACGAGTACTCGACCGCCGCGTTGCGCCACGAGCAGCGCCGTCGCCCGCCCGATGCCCGACGTGCTGCCCGTGATCAGCGCCACCTTCCCCGCGAACATCAGGACCGGTCAGTGGAGGAAGGAATGGGTGGGAGAATGGGTGGAGCTGTCGGCACGAAAGAAGGAATGCAAATGAGAGATGCTGCTTTCGCTCGGCGCCCACCCACCTTGCAGTCAAGCGCGCGTTGCGTTGATCTCTTGATTGCGCGACCCCAACCGATCGATCAAGCCCGCGCGTCCACCCGCCGCCCCGCACTCGCCACTCACAAGGCGCGCTGTTGACCAGAATGGACCACGAGTTCGATGTGAGTTCTTCGCAGTTTATTTCGCCACCAACACTCCCATTTGCAGCTGGTGGACGAGGAGGCGCTGACGGCGGAGGTGCGGGCGTTGGCCGACGAGACGGCCGGCTTTTTGGGGCTTTCGGCGGCCGTCTGCCTCCTCCTGCTGCACGCCCACCGGTGGGACAAGACGGCGTTGATCAACGAGTGAGCGGGTGTTCTACCGCCTCCCATCGACTCCTGCTTGCAGCTTCTTCAACTCGGGCGATCCGCGCGCCTTTCTGCACCGGCATCACGCGCCTTCGACCACGGAGTTCGCCGAGCGGCCGGGCGGCACGTGCGCGTTGTGCTGCGAGGCGGCCGGCCGGCTGCTCGGCCTCGCGGACTGCGGCCACGCGTTCTGCGCGGACTGCTGGCGACGACACGCGGAGACGCGCGTGCTGGACGCCGGCGAGTGGGCGCCGCGCTGTCCGGGCGACGCGGCCTGCCGCCGGCTGACCGCCGACCACCTGCGCGCCGTCGGGACGAGCGGCCGGGTGCGGGCGGCCGTCCGCCGGCTGATGACTCGCGACTACGTGCAGGCAAGTCTCCACCGCTTCCTTCCGCTCACTCCTCTCGGTTGCAGACGGACGGCCGCTCCAAGAGCTGCCCGGGCGTCGACTGCGGCCGCGTGTGGCGGGCGGCGACGGGCGCGCGGATCGCCTGCGAGTGCGGCGGCGCGTTCTGCTTCGCGTGCGCGGCCGCCGACCACTTCCCGGCCACCTGCCGCCAGTGGGCCGAGTGGGCGGCCGTGCGGCGCGCCTTCGGCGGCGATCCGCGCAGCGACGAGTGGCTGCGGGCGAACGCCAAGCGCTGCCCCCGCTGCGGCGTGAACATCCAGCGCGTGGACGGCTGCGATCACATGACCTGCACGATCGCCGCCTGCCGCCACGAGTTCTGTTGGCTCTGCTTCGCGCCCTACCGGAGGTGCTCGACGGTTCACTCATTTACTCTTATCATTCCTCTCTCTTCAGCCTCCAATGCTGCAAGAACCGCCCGGCCACTTCCGCCGCCGCACCGCCGTCCAGCAGCCTCCTTCCGCGAACCACCGACTGACCGCCGTGTTCGACGCGTTCGAGCGGCAGCAGAAGGAAGTGGACGAGACGGAGAAGGCACGCGTTGATCCCTTCCTTTTCCTCTGATCCCGCTGCTTTCCAGCTGCACGAACGCCTCAACGCGTTGGCGGACGGCCGCCCGTCCGGCGGCGTCGTGGGCGCGGAGGACGCGGCGACGCGCGTGGCGCTCGACGTCCTCGCGGGCGGCCGGCGGCTCGTCTGCACGTCGCTCGTCCTCGCCGCCCACCTGCTGCCCGGCTCGCGGGGCGCCCTGCAGCTGAACGAGTGGCTCGAGCGCCTCCCCGCCGCCTTCGATCGCCTGCGGACCGATGTGGACCGCGCCCTCCACCAGTCGGCCGACTCGACGGCGTTGCGCCACGCCCTGGCCGCCGCCCAAGCCACACAGCGGGAATTTCGCTCGTTCTCTGACTCAAAACACGTTTCTTTGGGAGTACGAACCAG